>PVHY01001887.1:0-45616 GCA_004024945.1 Uropsilus gracilis | reverse complement strand
GAGAAAGGCAACCGCAGCACAAGCCGATTTTTCAGTCGGCTTCCTTTTGTTTAACATAGAAAGTACCTGTATTAATTTTGATGAATTAGAGCATGCAGCAAATTCAATTGAAAATAGATTTGTATAGTAAATGCATTTACACTGAATGATTTCTCCTCTGTTTTATTTAAAGGGAGAGATGAGAAAGATGATTTTGATCAGAATAGCACTTTGCATTACGTTAAATTCTAAACAGCTAACGGGGAGAAAATAATCCAATTGCTCCTGTTTTTTCAACTCCGGGACTTAAACCCTGGCCGAAAGCTGGCATTAAAACATTTTTCTTCTAACTGAACTTCTGATGCGTTATAATAATTTCTCATCGGAGGTTTAAGGGAGGGTAGAGTTTTTTAAGTGTAGCTGCTGGGGTGTGTATGCTTTGGATTTTGTGGGTGAAGCGCTTCTTCTATCTGCTTAGCCTGTGTCAGTTTAATGTTTCACAAATGGAGATTCGGTGTTGTCCCAAATGACATGTGAAGTTAAAACATCAGGTGAGGGCACATTTTAGAAAAGGATCCAGTAAATAATTGGGATAACTGAATTATGACCGTTTGAAATGAAAGTTAACTCTGGAGGTGCTGTTTGGTAAGGCTGCCTGTATTTTAAGTGGCTGAGTAATGAAGGGGGCTAATTATCCATCTGGAGTTGGAACTTTGCGGTACAACCCTATATACAGAATAGAATGTCTGTGGACTTCTAGTGAAGGTGGCTTTTAGGAACCGGTTTCTTTTGTGCGCGATAAACGAGAGTTGTGGATAATATTTGATGGCATTTCTCCTTTAAAGAGCTTTGGGATGAAGCTTAGAAGGTTCACATCTATTTCAACATTGAACAAACACAAAATACAATACGTTGTAGTCTCCCAGTGTCTGATCGCTGTTGCTACTGCTGTTGTTTTAAAGTTTTGGTAATTTGTTTTTAACCCCAATCTTCATAGATTTTGTGTACCTTGCCTCCACTGCTACGATTTTTTGCTGGCATGAATGAACTGAGGTTTGCGAATACAAAAAAGAAATCTAAAGAGCCAGAGTATTTAATTTAAGGCTAACAGAAATACAAATTATATCCAGGTTTTTACCTAAGATGTTACCTAAAATATTTGAATTAATTTTTTGGTGAAATTTGTGCATGGGTAAACCTCAATTATTAAAATTACAAAATATACTTAAAATAATTACTTTGCTTGGATGAAATATAGAAAGGTGACTTTAATGGCTGTACAAGATCTGGTCCTAAAAAGAACTGTTCATTGTGACATTGTTGAGTTCAGCAACCTGCATAAGAGATTTTTTTATATCTATTTGTTGATGGGATTTTTTTTCTTCCCGAGTTTGCACATTGGACTTGCTTCTCAGTAGCTTATACTCAGACATGGCTCATGTTTGCAGACCATTTAATACATCTGGTGGGTGCAACTCTTTTAAGTTTGATTTTATAAGGCCACCAGGAACTGCTGAATTTCAACAAGTAGAAACTAAACAGACTATGGTCTCACCACATTCCTTCGTGGAGAAATGATCTCCATGAAAGTTCCCTAGGGAAGCCCCTCATACAGGTGTGGGGAAACTTAATTTTTCCATCCTGGCTAAAAGGGCAGAGAACGATGTTGACAAGGGCAAAGAAACTGCTGCAGAATGTTTGATGTAATCATGCTGGTGGTAGCATAGTGAGTTTTTCGAATCACATCACATGTGGTGGTTCTCTTTTTCAACTTAAGAAACTTTGCAGTATCTTAGAGTAGCTCCTCTCAAATTCAGTCCACGTTTCTATGTATCTTTCTTACATAAAATCTTTCCTTGACTCAATATACCCTCCTATTAAGTGTTCTACTGCCATGATAAGGACGATTATTTCTTAAATAAGTGACAAGTGTTGAGAAGATGGGCCAGCAGAAATGCAGTCTGCATTTACATGCATTTAAATTGTATTTATGAAAAGACTTCTTCAAGGTGAAGAGATGATAAATTTTGGAGAGTTGCAGCTGAACTCTGTATCACTGACCCGCTTATCCTTCCAAGAACTAAGTAGAACTAAAATAGGCAGAAACCATGTCGTTGTGAAACTGAATGGTAGTTCAGCGTGCACTTTTTAAGCAGATGGTAACAAAACTATCCTTACTCAAACTATCTGATTCATATAAATAGCATTTTTCTGACTTTTCCAGTAGATGTTGCTGGAGAGCAAAGAAAAGATCGTTTTTTTACAAGGGAAAAAAAAAGAAATGCAGTACACTTAGAAAAAGCAAGGAAAAAGATCCTTCTCCTCAAACTCCACTGATAGCATTTTGCATAATTTGCTAATTAATGAATTATATTGAATCATTACCTTTTATGATGTTCTATAGAAAGCTATTAAAACTTGAGTTAGAGTTTAAAATTATGAGATTATTCTCTTTAGTCCCCATATAGAATGTCTGTTTGCTGTTTTCCATTTTTAAAAAATCAAGTTAACTGCACATTACTATTCAGAACATTTCATCCCTGAATGCTGAAACCCTTTAACATGCAAATATGATGTCAGAGGAAGAACTGAAATAGAATACCCTGAGAAGAGTAATGATCAAACGCATTATAAAAATATGCACCAGTTGCCAACATATAATGAAATATTAAGAAATTAAAAGCATGCAACCTCTAAAGTAATAGAATTTCATTGCTCTGAGACTGTTTTCCCACTGAATATTAAGTGCTTAATAGATCTATCCGTAAAAAAACAATCGAAAACCTACATGGTTTGTCACTGAAGTTCTTTCATTATATGATTTTGAAAAATTAGCCCAATAGGATTTTTCTCAGACTGGGAAATGTAATTAGCATTGGATATTAAGTGCCAGATTTCTAAAGCAAGAGCTACAAGGCTTGATGGGGAAGATAGGAATGCAAGAGCAAGCATCCATGCTAGAAGCTGAGGGGACCCACGCTGGAACTGCTCTGCTGGTAATCACGCTGATAAAATGACAAAGGCTTCCCCAGGGGAGCCCAGGATTCTGGTACCCAGACATGTACTGATGCAATTTCAGGCAACCAATGACCTCTGTCTATGGGAATAGTTATTTTTGGAAATGATCAATTAACTTATTTCAATTGTGAAAGAGAAGTGTATATGCATTTTTTTTCCAAGGGAGGGGGGCTTTGGATGTTACAAAAGCCTGCTTAGGTGAAGCAAGAACACAACTTTCATGCTAGTATTTTGGGGGTTCTGAAACACTCCACACTCCTTTATGGTGGATTTCTCTTTTGCATTGAAGACCTCCTTTGTCAGTTTTCATTCCTGAGGTGTGAAATGCTCCATAGGATGTTTTGATTTAACACCCAATTTATTTCTCTTTTCTGGGAGGAAAAGGCTTATATTTAGAAGGCCTGAGTGTCAGCTACTCTAATTTTGTAATTAGCACTGTAAGTCCACTGGGGTAAAGATGTTCCAGTTTTTGTTGTTGTTGTTGTTGTGGCTTTGATTCAAATACATATTTTCATGCTTGACCTATAGTGCTGATTTTTTTAATTCCATCTTTAAATAAGAAAAGCTTTATTACTTGGCGGGAGATTTTGGTTTCTTTTTCTGCTTTATTTCTAGCTCGCTTTTGGTGTTCTCTTTTTTAATGATAGCTAGTAAGCATTCACTCTATGCAGAGCACCCAGAGTGAAATGTGGCAGATGCTACCTGTAACAATAATAATGACAACAAATATCTGTCCATTTGCTGAGAACCGTAGAAAGATGGACGATGTCAACCATACCTGCTTCATTGCCTAGCGGATTAAAATGTGAGTTCACATGCCTTTCTTAGGAGATCAGAAGAGGTTCCTCTGGTTCCCTGAGGATGATAACCTTCAAATTAAGAGTGAGTGGTATAAACAATATAACAACAACAATAGTAATCATCCTGGTGAGCAGAATTAGAGGCAATTATAAAAAGTAATGCAAGAAAAGAATCACTAGTTTGTTCAAGGAACTTGAATCACAGGTCAAGGTAATTAATAGCAACTGCAGAGATAGGAATAGGCAACCATTAGAGGGGTTTTCTTGATATAGGGTTGGGGGAGTGAGATTATGGATCCTAATGTGGCCCCCCTCCCAACAGGATGCCAAAATGCCTTGCAAGGAGTTATCCATCCTCCCATTAAATTGTGGCCTTAACGAGTTGTTCTGACTAGTGGGATTTTGCTTCAGCTTTCTAGGATGTTGCTGAAAAAAAAAAAAAAAAAAACAATGAAAATCTCTAGTTTAGAGACTGGACTCCAGTGAATAATCTCCAGTATTAGCCTAAACAGAGGTGATAAAGTTGAGAAACGCTGTTAAGGGGAGGGAGAATGCCATGAGCAACACCTTCCTATTATAATTATTGTAATTTCTTGTATGTACTGTAGATGTCATGGCCTCATTAGACCAGGGTTTTGTGTCTATGCATTTGCGTTTCTAAGAAAAGCCTTCACCATTCATCAGACGTGAGATCTGTAGTTTAGACGGCATGGTATTCTCTCCATACTATTTGTATATAATCGATGAGTGTTACATTCATCTCCCATTTCCTGACATTGATTCAGATGGATTTGTGTGATCTTTAAGGGTTTTCATCTCTCTGAAAAGGTATATACTTTATTTATGGGAATTAATTGCCTTCGTGTCAGTTACTTTCTATAAACTGACTTACCTTGAACTCTTGATGCCTAGCTATTTGACTGACATCCTCAGCTAAGGACAACCTCAGCTTCTTACTCTACAGTAACATGTAAGATGTTTCCTTGCAGCCAATAGACTTCATAATTAATAGGAGCAAAAGTAATTATTAGCACAATTAAGTAAGTGGAATGCCAGTCCTTTTCTTCAGAAATTGATTTAATCGGCCTGTTCAGAGGAGGTAGGGATACCAAATTCACCTTGGAACCCAGCTATATGATGAGTATCTGGCCTTGCCTTGGAAGCACTTTAATTTGATTTGTTCCATTTACTTTTTCCAAGCTTTTCATCTTCCCACCATTTTAATGCAATCAGAGATGGGGGGCTGCCCATGACATTCACACTTGACATTATCAAACACAAAAGGCATCACTCATACACTTGACTGCATTACAATGCAAGGGAAAAAAATAGATCCCAAAGGCTTAGAAGTTATTGTTTCGTACCTTGAATGTAGTGTAGGTGGATTTTTTTTTTCCATTTCCTCCAACCTGCCTCATTTGACTATTTTGCTTCTGTGTATTTGCAGAGGGTTCTGAAAACCCCAGAAAAGGCAGCACTCACAGACCAGTAATGTACACATTCTTATGTTCACCAGAGGAGGTGCATTAATAGGATGGAAATTTACAACTCTGTTATCTTCTTGTTTGCTAGGCATCAGCCACATTTTGATGCAGTACCCAAGTTGAGCTCTGCACTGGAGCTGTCTTTTCACCACTGAGTTTCATTCTTCTGAAAGTCAAACAGTCCCAGCCAAACCTTTTCAAGACTCACAGTTCTGTGGTTATTGCAGTTTAAGTCTGTTTTTACTGGGTAGACTGGAAATCTGTTTAGTCCATAGCAGTCCTGTGTTTATTTGCCCATGAAATCTTTGTGTTGGAATTGAGGGAAGGTGGAGTGGGGCTCTGAAAGTTAATAAATGTATCTTGCTTACTATGCTGAAACTTGTAGACAAAGAGAGCTTGCGCACATGCATGCACATACACACACACACACACACACACACACACACTCACTCACTCACTTGTATGTATGACCACACTTGTGAGCTGAGCACATAGTGCTATCAGACAGTGGTGAATTGCTGTGGTAGTATCATGTAGCACATCAAGATCTGTATGCTGTAGAATAACTAGCTACATGGTATTCTACAGGTTTAATATACTTGGGCAGCCTTGTACTTGGGAAGGATTTCTGTAATTGGAGACAATCTAACAAGGAGAACTTTTTAAGCCATTGGAGGCTGAAATAAAAGTTTTTGAGAAATGTGACTTTATGGGCTTGAAACTAAATGAATTACAAATTTCTCTTAACTGGACAGAATCATAATTGCCAATGTAGTACAGTCCTGATTATCCAAGGTTTGAGTTTCCAGCACTGGGGATTATCTAGATTTCATCCCTGACTCTCCTGTCTTGTCTCTAACTACCTGATGTAAATCATTTTTTAATCACTGGCACCTCCTTTAGTGGATTGGAAGAGTATATCTGAGCAGCAAAATCCAAACCAGTGAATTATTCTGCAGTAAAGCTCATCATGTAAAAAGTCTGAGTAGTCAGGCTTTTGAAACTATTCACTAAAATTGACTGAATTTCATGGGGGGCACCCCTTTTTCTATTTACCAGCTTACAATAGTAGCTTACAATGACTATTAGTAAGCTAATATTTTACCCACACATTTAAGAGGCAAGAAGCAAATCAGTCTGAATGATGTCAAGCAGCTGTTTCCATTGCCATGGTTATAGATCTCCTTCTCCCTTATCACCCAGACTAACCTCCACTGTGAATTAGCTATGTGGATGCTGTGTCTAGCCAGGATCAAGGAAATATACCTTCTCAAGTGAAGAGAGTTTCAACAATCTTGGGTGTTCAGTGCAAGTGTGCAAATGTGGATTATTGGTATCCCAACCTGCCTCAGTTACTCTCTAATTCCAGTCCTAGCCCTCTTCATCATCAGCAGGCTGTCAGTTTTAATAAACTGTTGTTTAGGATTGGTTCCCCTGATAGTCCTCAGAGTTCCAGAAGAAGACTTTAAGGCTTACTTGGTACCAGCGTCAGCCTGATATGGTGAAAAGATAGAGAGTGTGACTTTCTTTTCCAGGGAAATTGTAATCACAGAATAGGCACAGACACTGCCAGTCACTTCTGAGTTTGCAGAATAGGGCTCAGTATTCCATCTAGCGGATATCACTGCAGAATCAGAATTTGATTTCCTTTCCTATTCTTATACATCAGTTTTGGCTCAGGCATTTTCAAAATCTTGTGGTCATCATATCTGCCACTCTCTATCAGTGTCTTATCAAATAATGCACTCCTCTTACACCCTCCTTGTTTGACAAACATATCTATAAATAAGTGGTTGCCCAGTGAGGTGCCTACTCAAACTTTGTAAGATGTTTCTCTAACTCTTATGTAAGGTAATGTAAGGTATGAAGTATATACTATGTAATATAGTCGGTATAAACACACAGAGGGCAAAGCATGTTATTACTCTCAATGTGAAAAAAATATTTTCATACCACTTGATTAAAATAGAATTTATTCAAAGATATTTACTTGAAACTTTAAAATATTAAAGTGTACTTGATGATGTTTTTAATCCCAATGTTTTTAATCCATATTTTAAGTTTTTATTTGAATAGTAATATTTATGCAAACTGAAAATGGAAAACCTTCTCATCTATTAGATAAACAGACAAATTTAGCCTTGAATTACATTTCATAGGAGATTTATCTTATTATCCTGTGGGTATACATTTATACACATGCATATATATACACATACATTTACATGCAGTAAAGGTATGGTTCCTATAAGGTATTATATACTTATGTATATTTCTCTCTGTAACTTATCTATATCAATATTTCTATCAATAGTAATATACAGATAGAGTGAATAATAATGTGAATAATAATAATTCATATAATATGAATATATGCCTGATAGGATATCATGTGCTTATTTTCCAGCTGACACTATTAATTTTCTACAACTTTGCTTCCATGTGTTAGTTATCAGGGATGCCATGATTAACCAGATATAATGCCTTAAGTATTTCTGATCTAGCCCTACATTAGAAATATGTTTAATGTTCAGTGTTTGGCTCATGGAGATATTTAACATATGGAAACTTTGATAGGAAAAGTATGCAAAAGTCAAAAGTCATCATTTCCCTTGCTAGGTCCCTATACCCTTGACAGGTTTTGCCTGGTTAGGAGGATTGGAAGAGAAATAGAGCAAGTACAAGTATCATTTTGAGGAAGAAGATTCTCACAGAAAGTGATCACATCCCACCTGAAAATATTGGGCTTTATGGAAACACCAGGCCAGCATGTCTGATTTCCCTTGATTATTGACAAATCACAAATCGAAGATAGGGTCAGTTTGTCTAACACAGTTCCACGAGTTCTGTGCATGTGAAAAAGGGAAATGCTGTCAGCTTGCTTAATATCAAGCATGCACATAAAAAGTTTTGTATGAAAACAGCCTACACATATTTTTCTAAAATGGAATGGGCTGATGTGGTTAAAGTTCTTTTCAGGCCACATGGCATTTGTGATGTATATGTTTTATGTGTTTATAAATACACATCTATGTGATTTATATACACTCACATATAGTCTCTAGAGGTCAGTAGAATATAAGAAATGGACAAACATTCACATCTAGATGAGACTTAGAGATTCTGGAGACCATTTTTCAAGTGATATAATGGTGATAGTTGACTAATGACATTAGGAACTAAAAATCATTAATCAGCGTTAACATAAAAGTCATGTCATTCTTGTTCCTGAAATGAATCTAATCTATTTGTTTTAAGCAAATTTCAGAGAAATGAACTTTTACATGGCAAGAATCTTGACAGGAACCCAATGTAATTACTTTATTTTGGTTTATTGTAAGACTACTATTCTCCAGAACCATATTTAAAGATATTTTTAATGGTAGTAGAACAAAGCAGTTAATTGTTTTTAAACACTTGACTCATATCCAAAACACTATTTCGATTTTAGCTGCCAGTTGATTCTCTTTGGTTCTAGAAATGAGTGGTTTAATGATTTATATGCTGTAATTTTATTTGTTAGCAGCTAAATGTCCCTGATGTTGGAAAATGTATTAGAAAATTATGATTTATTATATATATATAAAGTTAAAATAGTTGATAGCGCAGAAAATTGCTGCACATGTGGCAGCAATGGTGAGCATGTTTATCAAGTTTTTCTTTAGAAAAGTTGTCCACAAAGAGTGTAAATGATGATGGCATATAAATATGAATCATGAGACAGTGAAGCTACCAGAACATCTTCCACACTGGTTCATTTAGGCAGGCTTTAGATCTTAGCTGAATTTCAGAAAGTACCAAATTATTATTTGGTTGAGGTTGTAGGCTGTGACTTAGCACTTAATATGACTTGCACTCATTAATATCACCCATAGTTGGGATAAATCTATCAATAATCTATTCCCATAGACTTTTACCATTGTGGATTGCATTTTTATCTCATTTTTATCCATGTTAAATACAAACCTAGGGTTGCAGACCAAAAAAACCTCATGAGAAACAGTCACAAAAAAGGTAGTAAGAGATGATGGGGACAGTGAAGAAACCATTAACTTGTTCACACATGTAACAACAACAGCCTGTGCTGACTTTAAAAATAGTTTGTAGGTATTTTTATTGACTTGTCTTGTGGTTTGTTGTTTTCTACAAAATCAGCTACTCATTGATAGTAATGACCAATATTTCCTCCTTTGTATTCTTTTCCTTAAAAAAAATCCATTAATATTAATTTACAAGCTCTATGTAGTTCAGAGGTAGTAGGCTCACACTCCTAGGCTGTGTGTTACCACACCACATTCACCACTAATAGGAAGATCCAAAGGAGCTCATGCTTGCCACCCTTCCCCTCCCCTTCTGGTACTCTGAGTTCTGTAGTTATACCTTTAACACTGGTATGATTCCGTCCAACCCTTTTTTTTTTCTTTATATTCCAGTATAAGTGAAGCCACCTGGCATTTATCTTTCATCTTCTGACTCATTTTGCTGATCATTATCCCCTCTGATTCCATCTATTTGTTGCAATTGGCAAGACACTGTTCTTAGGCGTGTAGTCCCTATGGAGAACAATAAGGCAGTTTCTCAAATCCAAAAACTTGATTTACCATATGACCCGACAATCCCACTCCAGCATATCTACCCAAAGAAAACAAAAGCATTCATTTGAAAAGATATGTGCATCCCTATGTTATTTGCAGCACTACTTAGAATAGCCAATTTATGAAACAGCCTAAGTGCACACAGACAGAAGAGTAGATTAGGAAGTTGTGGTATATATATATACAATAGAATACTACTCAGCTATAAAAAGCATGCAGCATATTTAAAAGAACTTTAGGCTTAGAGTGGTTTCAGTCATCACCAAGAGATCCCAATAGACATTTGATAAATATTGATGGAGCACTTACAATAGATAATCTACTTACTTTGCTGCCAAATTATTAAATGAGAAAGATGCAATATATTTCCTGTCCTCAAGTTTACATTGTAGTTGGATATGCCTGATATACCATCCTTCTTCCTCTGTCCTCCCACACCTTCCTTCTCAAGTTTCTTTATTCTTTCTACAAAAGTTCTTTCAGTTCTTCCAGCTTTCATAGCTGTGTCTTTACAAATACTCATCTTCCTTCCTTTTTCCAATTTTCTAATGTGCCCTGGGTTTACTCCTATTCATCTTCCAGGTATGAGTTTAAATGTTGCTTCTTCCCAGATGTTGTCCTGGACTAGACCTCTCCAGGCCCTAAATTAATAGATCCCACTCTGTGACTGTATAGAAATATATTTATTTATTTATTTATCTGTTTGTTTGTTTGTCTGTTTGTTTATTTATTTATTAGAACACTTCTCAGTTTATATAATCGCAACTTTAATTTTCCATTTTCACATAGACATTTTAATTCAGATAGAGCAGGAACCATGTATGACTTTATCCGTCTGATGTATCATGATCCCTAGTAAAATATTTACAAGCATACACTTATTTAACCAGTAAGTCTTTCAAATGAATGTTTAAATACATAAATAATCACTATACACTGCTAAGGGGGAAATATCACATATCTTCAGGAAACCAGGGAGGATGAACATCCTTTTCTGGAACCAAGTCTTACTTAGGTACAAGTTCAAGTGGCCCCCATATGACCTTTGTACTTCCTCTCCTTAAAGTATGGACCCCCAGATACAGAACTAAGCCACCATTTCACTGAAAGGAAATTGTATACTTTGTAGTTGTTGTGTTCTCCTTAGCCTGTAATCATGTTGCTTACAACATGATTGCTTACAACAACATGGTGAAAACCGGAAAATGCTGACTCCCTCTCTCCTCTCTAGTAGCTGCTTTCATGGAAAGGAACTTTGACTCTCACAGTTGCTCAAGAAGAGCCGAAACTCCGTGCAGTGCAACCATGACTGAGGTCAAATGGTTACTTGGACACAGATACTTTGCTCGACTAAATATATGCAGGATAAATATATATTGGAATTTATGATAATGCAGAATAAATATATATGATAATGCAGAGTAAATATATATGATAATGCAGAGTAAATATACAGAGAATGGTATTTTTGGGGGTTGAGTTTAGACAACCAAATCTCTTTATGTGAGAACTTCCTCTCACCTCCTGACCCCAGGGATCAATCATACTTTGTCTACTACCTTTAAATGTTTCATATGTCTTTAGAGCTTTTAATTTGATACTTTGATTGCTTATAATTGAAAGACCTAGTGAGTGCCAGTCTTCCTTTAAAAACATTGTGACCTAAGTTTGCCTCCTTAAATGATTGTCCCTAGATTTCCTTAGGATCATTCTCTGTGAATGAACACATGACAACTTCTGGAACATGCAGCTCTTGACAGAACTCCCTTACACTTCTGTTTATTTTTTTAGCTAACCATTTCAGTCAAGTCCTACCCTTGAAGTGGAAAATTACTCTCATATACTCCCAATTGGATTTGGCATTAAGGAGTGGGCAACCTTAATCTTCCATGGTTCAAACTTAGCTGCATTCCAGTTACTACTATCTTTGAGTTTTTAAATGTATGATGTGTTTGGGAAGAGATAGGAGGAATATGATGTAAAGTGCATTCAGATACTGTATCTTCTCCTTATTAGTATTTTTAATTACATCCTTCCTTTATCATCTAACCCTGTGTTTACTTTGCTTATTATCACTGTTGTCTAAAGGAGGGAGTGACTATTTTACAGAAAATATTAAATGGTATTATCCCCATAGGTTTAGATGATTAAAACAGCATGAGAAAATTATTACTTAAGAATAACAATGGAGATTCCTGGCAGAACGGAAACATACCAGTATTTCTTACCATCAGAAATTTTGCTTTTCAATACAGTGTCACATAAGTGAAAGGAACATGTGGATATTAATAATAAGCAAGTTATTTTCTTCTTTGCTGGTGAAAACTCAAGAACATATAAAGCAAAAGTTTCCTAAAATCCATTGTCTTTTGATATTACACAAATAAAAGCCATGTTAAAGACATCTTTGGAGTTTTTTAGATAGCATATTCATCTAAATGTTAATCAAATAATAAAATTGTCACTCTAAATTATATTAATAAACATTAGAAAGCTTGGTGAGTTCACTTTGCTACTGAGCATGTGCAGAATACACCGTTTGGATTCAAGTCTGTCATTCTGTCTGTTTTGATTTTTGACATATACCCCCTTACCCAATCTTTGTTTCTATGAATACAATGTCAGGATCTCTCTCATGTTCTGCAAATTTACTTCGACATCTTTTGTGAATACTTACACAAAATATCATGTCATATTTCTATTTTGAACAAAAAAATAGTTTCAGAAACAAAGGCAACTTGTAATTCTTTAAAAAATGGAATATACTTGTGAGAAAATCTAAGTTTGTAGAGACTATAATCAACTAAAACAATCACCAAATCCCTCATTTCCAAATCATTTTACAATGATAATAATCAATGCCAGAGAGGGGGGAATTACAATTTAGTTAGACGATTTTATTTCACAAAAATATACACAGTTCTAAAATTGTTGACCTTTGACTTTTAACTTGAGTTTATTTTGCAATTTTGAAAGTGCTTGTGGATTTGTTAATATTAAATTGGTAATTGTTGAGCTCTGAGGAGGGATGCAGCATCTTTAGTCAGGCTTATTACAGTGTAAAATATGGATTGCCTTTACCCTAATGGCCTCTGAATCCTATTACCATCCCATTAGAGAGTGTGGGATTTTAGTAATTCTGTTGTTGTTTCCAGTGGGCAGTGAATATAATGGGGAAGGGCAGGGGTTAATGCAATTCATCTCTTTTAATACTTGTAACTCCGAGTCCCTTATCACTCACAGTGGCTTCATTGGGGTTCCCACACACACACTTCTTTCTGCCTTTCCTACTCAGAAGAGTTTGGAGAGGGGAGTAATTTGGTGATCCTTAGGTTTAAATGGAATTTTAGCTATTAGCTTTTCATAAACTGAAGATAAATAAATAAGGTGGTGTCTCAGCTTGTTGTGAAACAGGCTGTAGCTCAGAGAGATTTTTCAGTGCCTGTCTTTGTGCCAAGAATAGTATTGAAACAGCTCTTCAATCAAGATCATTTATAAGGCCTTTTGGAAGCAGAAGCATGAGACAAGCGGGTCGGATCAATGCCTGCTAGTGTTCTGGGTATAATGTTTCCATGTGTTCGCAGAGACAGCTGTGTCCTAGGCCCTAGTAGTACTAGTCGGAGGAATTGGGAAAGATTTCAAAGAGATAGAAATTAGATTCCTCTAAAGAAAAGTTTATGAGCAACTGTTAATTCCCTACATATTAGAAACATGCAGTAGATGTACGTGTCTGATTGGTTTTATTCATGAAATTTGTTTTTAGCTAGTACAGCATTTTTTTGGAATAAATACGAACATCAGATTACTTCTCGGTATGTCAAAACAAATTAGTTTCCCACAGTGATGTAGTGAAAGGTGTAACTATTTTCCCTTTTTATATGTCAGAAAGCATTATTGGGACAGGAAAATTCCTACTTCCCCCTGCTTTGTCCATGGGCCTGATGGTTTGCAAAGGTCTGGTTTAATGCACTGGCGTGGTCACCTAGAGCTCCTGCACCCCCCTCTGCTGCCATTAATGAGAATCGCATGCTGAGATCCAAAGAGGCATCTAGGTACAGAAAAAGGCAGGGAATGGCAGGAGGTGATCAGACCATTTCAATCTGTTGAAAGTGAGTGATATTCCCAGGGTTTATTGTTCACCTGCTCAGAGAATTAAGTTTCCATACATTTCATCATAAATGGAATGAACCTGCATCATAATTGCAACATAAAAAAAGAAAACCTGTGCAGGGGGGGAGAAGTCCTAGACTTAGAGCAAACAAGAATGTAAAATAGTGATATGGTACTAAAGAAATAAATAAAGTATCTGGAAATCTGATATATTTTTTAAAAGTCTGCTGGATAATAATGTAATAAAAAACTGGTGTTTGGGGGAGATTTCTAAATACCTCAATTGCCCACATTCTCTAGCTCGTAGAGAGCATGATCAGTGGCTGTGCTTAGACTGATACTTTGGTGGGGAATAGTTGCACTGAATACCCGTGCATTGAATTTTCCTTAACTCGAAATACCACTTTTCTTTCTAGACCGACTGTGATAGTGCTATTTTTTCCCGATTTGGGTGTGTTGAGTGAATTCCATTGTAGAAAATAATTAGATATAGATAAAATTAGTGTTCCTTCCAATGAATTAGTAAGAGTAAGTATTATTAAAGGATGGTATTTCCTTTTAATCCTTACTTGCAAGCTGCTTTTTCAAATCACTTTTTTTTTCCACTATTACTTGGGAAATTCAAGCACATACAAAGGAAATAAAACAAATATCCATGATAGATACATGCTGCTGAAATAGTTACTCTTTTTTTTTTTTGTAAAGTACATCTACATGAGGCCATTCCCAGAGAATTATTTAACCTATGGAAGAGACATTAAGAATCTATAGTATAGATTCACATTTTTTTTTTTTTTTTTTTTTTTTGTAAAGGAAAATGTGGGGGATTCTGGTCATTCAACAAGTGAAGTATGGACTTCTGGTTTTTATTTTTGTTTGCATCCCAGTTAAATTATTTTGTACCATTGTTCTTGAGAATTTTCCCCAGAACTGCCAAAAAACATAAAAGTCAAATGACTGTAACGTTTCTCTTGATGAGAGAATGATGTATCATCTTTATTATCTTCATAAAGCTGCATACTTGTCATTTGTTGTCTCTCTGTCTTCTCTTAATGTGTAATTGTGTAATGGATGTATTATTTAACAATTGTTGAATATCAGCATATCAGTAAGGAAATTTGACTCTTCATAAGACAAGATAGGTTTTTTTTTTTTTTTTAGAAACTCGTATCAGAATTCAAAAGTAACTATGAATTGTTACATGAAAGCTACACGAAAACTGAATACCACATTTTGTCCTGTATCCCATTGTGTGTTTTCTTGGAAATACACTCTCCAATAGTTTATGATAGTAATAGAAATTAGCATATTTTAGTTAAAGACATTTTCTAGCTATAAATGTATAATAGTCCTTGCAGTGTATTTTGAAAATAGTTCTTGCAGTATATCCAGAAAAAAAATTAAACATTAAAAAATCACCCATAACAACATCCTAGTCTGTTTATAATTCATTTATAAAATTGAGTATTTCAAAATTCAGGGTTTGGTATCATGAACACATTGTTGTACTGTGGAAATCTTATATATTATATGTTAATAGTCTGAAAATATCTGCCTTAAAAATCATGACTTTAAAAAATAACTTTTTAGACTTTTAGTTAGAAAAATCAAATAATGTTTATTATAAAATTATTTGGTAAAATATAGACTGAAAAATTATTTTGGAATGTCACTGCAACAAATAACTACTGCTATAGTTAGTTCTTTTTATTATTTTGTAGAATTAATGATTTATTTTTTTATTTAATTGTTTGTATTGAGGTTATATACTTGATCTCTTGATGTATCCACTTTCCATTACTTAAATTTTTGCTTCACAACACCTTTCTAAATTAATACATTTTAAATCTATAAATACTTCAAATATGTTTAGGATATAATGTATATCTCCTGGCTTTATTCATTTCTAATATTTTATTGTGTAATTTTTTTTTTTGGTTTGGTTTGATTTTTTCACGTGAAAATACTTAAAGATCTATGTGTGTGAGGGCTTCTAAGATTTTAGAAATTTTGGTTATTCATAATTAGTTCATAGGCTTAAACAATCCCTACTACAATGTCAAATAAATGCTTTTTTTCCTACATATTTAAAATAAATTATAGTAATATTAATCATTTTCATCCATTAGAAATGTATGTGCATGTGTGTGCCATGTGCATCTATTTTCTCCAATAATTGGCCTATTATTATAATTTTCATGAGTATGCTATGTTAAATCTTTTATTCAGTGTAACTTTTTCAGGGCTTTCTGTTCTGAATGATGTGAATATATAACAAATATAAATCTACTTTTACTCTTTAAGATATCTATATACAGCAAATATAATATGTATTACACAGTTGCTCCACTGTTTTGTTATACTAGGTTATATTAGGTTTAATGTATAATTATTTTTTTTTTTTTTTTTGAGACTAGGTCTTGCTATTTTTGCCTGTGGAACCACAGGCTCTTGTTGCTTGGGGTACCACAGACTCAAGCAATCCCCAGCCTCAGCTTCCCAGGTAGCTGGGATGACAGGCGCGCGCCACCACGGTCTCACTACGTGCCCCAGGTGGGACTCGAACCGCGATCCCTAAGCCCCGGCCGCTTCATAGGCTGAAGCTTACAAGCACGAGCCACCATGCCCAGCCCAAGTTTAATGTATAATTAAGGGAGGTTCCTCTGTTTGTTATTCTTCTCTTAAGAATGTACTACTCTTAATATCATAGAATCATGCTATTAAAACCTTATAGATGTCTGTCTATATATAAAATGCAAATTTATTAAACATTTACCTTGATTACTCAGTCATATGTGTATAAATAGAAGTAAGGAAACATTCTTATTTTTTCTCTTTAATTCAAAGCTCTTTCATTTGTAATTTTTCCTTTTTCCTTTTTTCCAGAGAAACAACCTTCCCTTTTGTACATGTAAATGTCTTATGTTTTGACCCACATTTTTTCCTTCATTTGTCTTAGTCTTTTTATTTATTTATTTATTTTCATTTCATGAAGATTCCTTATGCATTTCTATTCAACAGCAGAGGACATTTCTCCCACATTTACCTTCTTTTCTTCTTGAAGGAACACTTGAAAACTTCTCATTATATCAGTCTACCATGACCAATTTACATTTTTGGAAACATAGCTACACAAAATACAGAGGTGGTCGAATATGACTCGTTTTTATACCTGAGTGTATCGGCAATAAATGTACTCATTATGTGGAGGAGCCCGACTGCCCTGGCTTTCTCAGGTAGAATTTCTAAGAAATAATATGTAGAAAGTGAGTCTTTATAAAACTCTGCAGAGAAAGTGTTTTTGGTGGAGTAGGTGTGAGAAATAATACATATAATGGTTTTTTCTTGGCAATTCTATAGTAACTATTATATTAAAATCTTCAACAAGTTCTACAATAAAAACTTCTGCACTTGCTTAAATTTAACTTCTCCCGTATTTAATCAGCAGCATAAACATTTAATATTACTGTTGAATTGGGGAGGAGGGAGTTGATTATTTGTTTTGATCGTTTCCGTTTCATTTGGGGGTATAAGTAATACTGGTTACTCAAACAAAAACATATGTTGAGTATTCAAATCATCTAGGCATTATTCCAATCAATTTCAATTTCCTATTAGCCTTGCTACTTTTAGGTGTAGAATGAAAGATAGTTCTAATTCAGATCTTTTTTTTTTTTTTTTTTTTTTTCCAGAGACTAGGTCTCCTTATGTTGCCTGGAGTATTCTCAAACCCGCGGACTCACTTGATTCCTAGCCTCAGCCTCCCAAGGAGCTGGGTTTACAGGCATGTGCCACTGTGCCCAGTCTATTAAGATCTTTAAAACAAGTTTTAAAACATTTCTCTCACTGATGTATTTAATAGTGAATGGTAGTTGTGCTTGCAGTGACCAGAATTGTATAATTATCATACATCCTTGATACTTTCAAATAAATTTAACTATTTTTGCAGATCAGTTATTGCCTGCAAAATGGGAACAGGAGGTTATGATCTGCAGTACTGATGCAAATAAAACCCTTAATACAATTTCTACACAGAGTAGCCACTTACAAAATGATAGTTGACATTACATTTAATAATCACTTAAAAGAAAAATGAGCAGGACATATTCCCTGTTCTCATACACCCTAACAGTGCAATAAGAAGTAACAGTTTCATAATGCTTTGCAATTTACTTATATTTTAATGTGAGCTGTATCTAATTAAATAGATAGAAGGACAGGAAAATAACAGTAAGGAAGCTGAAATCAAGTGATACAGCAGTTCTCAGGGGGGGTGTTTTAGTCCATGCTACAGTATATGCCAGTACGCTATAGTATATGCCAATACAGGTTGAGGAGAAATGCACTTTCCTTTTCCGTGAGGACTTTACACAGGAGTAGCATTAAAGACTGTCACAGTGATGAAAATGAGTCAAAAACATGTCCAAGTTCAGTTGCACATCTCCAAGTGCTTGCTGGGCTCCTCTAGTAAACCTTTTATAGGATGTGATTTTAAAAGCATCCCCACATTGTCCATGCTTCTGTGTCTTGTCAACAACTGATTCATCAATGGGTAAGCATCCTGTGATTGCTTCTGGAGTGTCCTTTTATCCTCCTGAAAGTAAAACCCCAGCTCAGCAAGAACAATGTGGAAATGTTGGTAAACCCCTTTATTACTTTAAGTCTAGACTACTGTAATTTTCCATTTGTGGGTCTTCTTAACCGTGTTATTTATAGGATGCAACTTAAAAGTATAAGGCGGCCCAGAGTCCTGGCATTTTGTTGCATCAGCATATTTAAAACCATCAATTCCATCCTCGTATTGGTTACCCATAAAATTTTACATTGATTGTGAAGTTGTTTTACTCACACAAATGGTGTCTTAGAGATGTGGTTTCAATCTGCCTGTCTCAGGAATTTTTCACCAAACCTCAATTACTTCTGTAGCCTTAAATTTGAAAATTTTGATTATGTCCATTATGTCCATGAACTTGAGGTAAATTATGCAGTTATATTGACAAGTTTTAGCTTTCGTTATATTATTAAATAAAAATTCTTTATCACTTCAACAAAATATTCATTATAATTTGGAAAAATAATGACTTGTGTTTCATATTCTTTTGTCATGATTGTAATATTCAATGTAATGAATTCAATGTAATTCAAAATGTGTGCTCAAATTTTTATAGGCATATACTACAAAATGTCATTTCAGAAACTGTCATTTACACCACTCTTCTTATTTTGTAACTTACTTAAGATTGTAATTTTTTTTCTTAACAATTACTTCTTAAATGGATTTTCATCAGATGCTTACTCTTCATATGGTAATGACATAGTTTTCAATGGTAGGGTAACAAATAAAACTGATTTAGGCCTTATCTTTGTGGATTTAATACTCTCCCCTGATGGAAACTGGAGTTCCTTTCATTTTGGAGTTGTTATAAAAACCATGACTTTTGATCTTCATTGAATCACTCAAATATATTTGATCAGGTTCTCTCTGTCCATTCATGCTAAGCATTCAAGTGTTTCTTAAAAAGGTATAGCCTTTGGAGAAACATCACATGTTCTGCTGTCTTTTGTAGAAATTCCTCTACTCAATTATCCCTAGCTTGATCACCTTCTTCTGTACATAAATTCTGCTTGCTTATTTGACCCCTTTGAAGACTTTATCTGAACTGTGTTTGGGGGTCATAAGCTATAGACCTATAGCTATGAGCCTAAGACTGTGGTATTTGGGGCAGTGTCTTTTTGCTCCAGCCTCTTATCTAGAAGAGACATTGAAAATTTAAAAGTTAAGTTGAAGCTGTGTTGATTTCTCAGCTTCACTCTAAGAGTTGTGCATTTGCCTTTAGATGGTAGCATATATACCTTGAATTTATCTAGTCTGTCCTTTGAAATATTCCTGAAATTAGAAATAATACCCCTGGTTACAGCTATGGATTTTGACATAAACCACCTTTGCAGTACTTTGCATTTCATGGACTGGACCTGATAAAATGAAAATGCTTGTTCTTTTCTTCTCTATCACCTTAGCAAAATAACCATGTTGTTGGTACACCGTATTCATCATCTCATGTAAATGTCCCTGGCTTTCATCCTCATATAGATTTAGAGATGACCTGACCTCCCTTTCTTTGCTGAAATATGACTTTTACTGCACATTCAGATTTCCATATTTTCCTGAACATTCTGGCCTCCTTGGTAGAAAGGAATATTATATAAAATTGAAATAATTTTTAACATATACAGTATTTTAAAAGAAGTTCATTTAACTTCAAATCTGTTGGTAGAAATCTGGCTTGAGGCATCCACTGCTAAAATTAAACTGTATTAAGATCATAGCATTTAATGTCAGGTGCCAACTTTCTTGTTTCCTTCTGTCTTTAGTCAGCCAGTATAGAAGTTGTATTTCTCATTGATAGTTATCATAAGACTTTGCACTTCAGTGCAATATGTGAAATGCAAATTTTGGAAAGCACATGGTATTTTATTTTAATCTTTAAAACATATAATCTATAAAAATATAATGCTTAGTCTAACCCTCATGGGAATATAGTAACTAAATATGGTTCTAGATGCCTGAGTGGTCATCAAACTAAACTCTGTCTTCTAGATATTATAAATAATGTTCTATCAAGACAGTAATCAATTTAGAAATAGTCTCCATCTAGCTACCCTTCTGTATAAATAAGTAATATCCATGCACTTGGTTTAACATTAAAAGACAATCTGTCATTAATTCAAAAGAACATTTTTTAAAGCCTGGAATCTGAATTGAATGCTCTTCGAGTAATTGTGATTTTTGTGGTATTCGCCAGTGTTCATTTTTATAGAGTTATAAATTCAGATAGGGGAGAGAGAGAGAAAAAAAGAAAGAAAGAGAAAGAGAGAGGCAGATGGGATATACTTCCTCTTCTTTTCACATGTAAGGAACTAACCTCAGCAGTAACTATCTTCGATCATATGTTGCCTGAGGTGACTGAGAAGAAAATCTGGTCAGTTCACCTATGTCACATTAGTTTTATACTCCGAAGTCATTGCAATTTTACTTAGAAGTACAGATTAGTAAATAAAAGACTGATTGGCTCTGGCAGTTTGAAATGCATTGTTTGTTCTGACCCCAGTGGTGTCAAGTCTTGATAAGTTCCAAACTGAAATTTCTCATTCAAAAGTGCCAGACACCATCAGTGCAAAATCAAGAATCTCTTTCTGAGTCTTTCATTTGGAAAACATCGATCTTGAGGATTTAGGATAATCGTCTCACCTTATTATCAGATAAATCTTCCTTTTCATGGATAAAGGGAGAGAGAGAGCCACTCTCTCTCAAGGAAGGGAAAGACAAGCTACCAGGAGACTAAGTGATCAAAAGAGAAATTAGTAAAACTGAATCTAAGAGCCGCAAGCTATAAAAGGACATTTTCTTGTTATTAGTCACTTAGACTCACAGAATCTAAGTTAACCAAGAAATATCTAGTCCAAACCCAACTTTTGAAAAGTAGGGAAATTGAGGCTAAGCGAATGGAAATGACTTACCAGCATCTTCGGACTCAGAAGCTGAAGAGAACGCTAATGTTTGTCTCTGATCAAAATTTATGACATGAAATCTAACATCACCAATGTTCACAGTAAATAGACCCATTCTGAAACAAAAAGTTAATTTTCAAACCAATTACTTTCTCAAAAAATACTAGCCCTCAAGCATTCTTGAAATATTTCTTGTATTGCTGTTCTCATTAAGGAGAATAAACAGAGAACCATTTGGATTTCTTTAGTTGTTTAGTATTCCTTTAGCAATTTCAGACTTATTTGTGTCTGAGAAAGCAAGTCTCTTATATCAAAACATGACATATAAACTAACTGCTGGTTTTGACATTGAACTTCAGATCTAGGGTTGTAGGAGTGTTTGCACTTAATGTTTGTAATGTGCAAATAGATCCTTGTTTAAATCCTAAACAAGAGCAGCCTATGTAAATGCGTATCCACCATCTCTCTCCTCATCCTCCTCACTGCCACTCAAAAAAAAAAAAATGGCAGAAAGATTCCATTACCACCACTAAGCACAAGGATTATTGGAAAGTCAGAATGACTTAGTGTAAATGTAATTTCAGTGTGTAAATATTCACATCTGCCTAAGAATATTGTCATCAGAATGTAGACTCACCCTATCCTTATTTAGGTTTCCTCTTTTCATTTGAATTCTTCCTTTAGTTCTGCCATGCCTGGTGGCCCACAGTTCTCTTAATCTAGTGCAATGGCAAGTTTTATGATAAATGACTCAATATCTGTTGGAGATGATGAAGGAATAAATATCCCTGATTTAGTGGTAATTATCTACAGGAGAGTTTACTGCCATTATCTCATGTAAACCTTATTTCATTATTTAACAAAATTAAATATCATCCTTGTTTCCAGATGAGGGAACAGAGACCCTGAAAGCCAATCTAATTTCTACGGTGCTCTATAGCCAGGAAGCAGAAACTATTTTGAAACGGCCATCCCCTATTTTACCTGTCGTACTACACAGCCTTCACCAAGACAGCCCTACAACCCTGAGTTCCGAGAATCTCTTTAGCTGATTTCCACTGATAACATCTCTGTTGTACCATCAGTGAATTGTCTGTGTTAAACACTCAGAGATACAGAGAACTATCTCTTCTTCCATCAGAAATCATGTGGTTAGATTTTCAGAAACACAACCAAATTCCTCTCCAGCAACCAATTTACCTTCAGAGGACACAGAACAGGTCTATAGCTAGAGGTTCCAAGAACACATGCAGAGACCATTTTGCCTTCTTGCTTTTCCAAATTTGATTTTTTAAAAGACAGCTTCATGGACTTAGGTTCCCACAATTCCCATCTTCTTTGAGTTGTTCGGGTTTCTTTTGCCAAAAGTAATGAGAAATGGGCAAGTTGCTGGGACTCAAAAGCATGTTTATCATGTCCCTTAGATGGTCTCAGAATGTCGTAGAATTGCTCCTAGGAATACTGTAGGAAAAGTCCTACAGTATTGAATAGACTGACACCACACAGGGGTGCACGAGCATTTCGAGAAGGCATTAGAGGTAGCTAGGACCTCCAGGACCATTCGGATGTATGTACCAAGATGGTTTTCCTTTATGATTCATACCCGTTATGTCACATTCAATTCAATATCATCATAAAGCTGTCATTTCAATTTAAGATCTGCATGGATACTATCTCTGTATTTCTATAATATTCTGCACAAACCTCACCATCGTGAGGTTTCCACAGTGGTGCACATGCACACATGTAAATGTTGCTCCCGCTTGGCTGCCTGGCTACCAGTGTTTCTCAATTCTGGTTTCCCCTCCCCAAGATTACTCTAAGCAGATAGTGTAGGCTGAGAGAATGAATGAACACATCCGTGAATGACCGGAAGCAACAAGCTCCCAACCACATGGCATGAGTCGAGATGCAGAAACCCCCCTGTCAAGGAGATGGGTTCACAGGAGAACAGAAAACTCTGAAGGAGCGAAGTGAAATTGGCTCATGGACATCTTCTGTGGGCCACTGTCTGTTAACTTTCCATTTTTACCTCATATATCAGGAAAGCAGATTGATCCTGCATTTAATTGTGTATATTAGTGGAAGGCATATGGTTATAACATTTTCTTATTTACCTTCTGTAACATGAAATTTGGCATTTTAGTTCCCAAATAAAGGATTGAAGGGAGAGTACCCACTTTTCACACAAGTTCAATTTTCTCCCGTGCAAACGTCTCCTGAGATGTGTAAGGAGTCGATGCCAACGTGATACTGGCACTGCTTTCTTATCGCCATGGTGATCTCCAGTTCTCCTAAAATCTCAAGGGAGACTATAGTGTTTTAAAGGCAACTTAAATTTTGAAAAAAAAAAATACCTGTAAGGAGTAATATTCTACTTTTTTTTTGCCAGTTTGGATAGATAGGGATACAAATGATGTCTAGAGAGGAAGGATGTTACTGTGCTTTACTGCGTGGGTGACCCCATGCTGGAAGATGAGTAACACCATGAAAGACAAGTATGGGGTATTTATGGCAATTCAGAATCCCACCATGAGTCTTATAATAAGTCTAATCGTGACCTTCCTACAAACAGCTACTCTCTTTCCTGGAGTTTGTAGCATTTTAACTTAGGGGAAGGTATGACTGTCAGTCTTTAAAGTTGGAAACCGTGCATAATATATGTAAATGCTGGGAGTTATCAAAGTAAAGGGGGGGGAGTGATTGTCTTTAACTGGAAATTAAGTTAGACAAGCATAATTCAGACTTGAGGTTAATCACACCCTCTTCTGTCAGGGAGGTTCTTACAGTAAGAGGTCTTTTGAACTCCTTTTGAGCAACTGCTTTCTGCAAGAAAACCCTGAAAGATTAAAGGGATTTTGTTTCACTCCAGAAAACAGTTGGCATTTTTTAAAGTCATTCTCTGTGAGTCAAGATATGAACATTGGAAGAAATGAATACAGACACACGTATAAAGGGGGTAAAAATAAAAATAAACCCACCTAGGAGAAAAACTCAGGCTACTGGAATGAAAGTGATTTCTTGTATCTTTGTGATGACTTTGTGTTTAGCATTAGCAATAGAAAGTGATAGACAACTTAAAATAGGGTGGAGATTCTGAAGTGCCTCCTTATTAGACAAGCAATTCATCAAGGGCAAAGGGATGAAAAGCATGGAACAATGTTCTCTAATTAGGGACTTTACACACATGCAGATTCCCAATTTGCAGATGGCCATTTAATTAATTTTTATAAAGCCAACTACACCTAATACTTTATAGTTAAAAATAAACCGTATAATTCTCAAGTGCTAATTTTTCCACATAATTAAAACCCGGTTTAATCTGAACATATTATCATCAACTGAATGAAAATTAAGAATTTTTAGGGATCTGTTTGATTCCATAGGGAAAATACCATCATCAATAAAAGTTTGGTGTTCTCCAGGGCAAACCTTAGGAACCTACTTTCTGCTTTAAAATCTTCTGGGTAAGAACAGTTATCATGTTGCTCATAATCTTCTGAAATGCCATTTTTAGCAGCTATGACCCAAAATAGAAGTAACCAGATGGTTTTGTTGGAAGTTGTTTTTTAATTTGTTTAATTGATTTTGTTTTGTGCTTAGCGCAGATTTGGAGTGATTCTTTTAAATTGTTCACTGTTTTCTGATTAGTGAAATGCCCTTATGATAGTTGACAGATGACTTGCTGAGTATTAAAGCTCAGCGAGATGTTTGAGAATAACATTAATAGCTTCATTATTTCATTTACAGATACAGAGAATCCAGGGGTAAAATGTTCTCTCAGGCCTGTTTTATCACACAAATGTGTTTGTGTTCAGAATCAGCTGATAACTTTTTTCATTTTTATTGTCCTGTATAGTATCTTCCTGTACTTAGTATTCTAATCTATATATATTTGATCAGATGTAGGAATTTTAGTTACTTTTGGTGCTATGTTCCAGAAATTAAAGAAGGCAATAGATTTGGATAGTAAATTAAAAACTTTCATGTTAATAGAACCATTACTAAGTGTTAAGTATTTGCTTTTTTTTTTTTTTTTTCACTTAGGTTTTTTTGTTTCCTTAATTTTAAGCACAGTTCTAAAAGAAATCTACACCATTTAAGGAGAGAATTTTAACATCCCCCACTGTGTTGTAGTTTTCCTTTTCCTGAAAATAGATCCACAAATGTCATAAATTAGTCTGCAGATTTTACCTTATTATGCTTCCTCTTTCAAAAAATATGCAGGAAAGTGATTATATGTGGTGTTCAACTCAAGGCTGATGAGTTGGTTATAATTATCAAGGCAGACATAATGAGATGAAAACAACTCTTTCTCAAGGGCCTCCGAGGAGTTTTCAGTAACTATCATAACCCTGTCGCACTGGGTTAACTGTTTTCTGCCCAAGTAGATGTCAACACAATTAATTTCACAGTTTCCTCAACTGATAGGTTTGGGGTTCATGTGCTCATCTAGGCAAGAAGATCCCCATATGTTAAGGGTGGAATTGACTTTCTGGGTTCTTTGTAGGCAGCTAAAACAATGAGGAAAGCAGACACTTTAAAATTAAATGAAATTAAGGAGTAGTTTCATGCTTTTTTCATCTATCATGAAATATGTGTTTGCTGTGGTTGTTTGATATTGCCATTTCCTGTTCACTTGATCATTCAGTCATTCAACAAATAGTTATCAAGTACCAATTTTATGCAAGACTCTTTGCTCTGAGACTACAGTGAAAACAAAGCAGAAAAATCTTTGTGAAGTGGGCAATCTATTTTGGAAGAAAGATGTTACCAACTCATTACACCAGTATATCTAATTAACAGAAAACATGTTAAAAAAATAAAGCATTCACATAGGATGCCTGTCATCATAAATTTTTTCCATGGGAGAGCATTCTTAGACATTTCCACGGTGGAGATGCTCTGTATCTGCGTAGTCCACTGCAAAGTTACTCAGCACATCAACTTTTGAAAATCTGAAATATGATGAGTGTAACTGAGGAATATTTAAAATTTCATTTAATTATAATTGGTTTACATTTAAATTTAAATAGGCACATCTGGCTAATGACAACCAAGTCAGATAATATTGGTCTAAAATGTATTAAATTTTTACTTGCAGCTACTTTTACTCTTGGAAATGACACTCATTGCAGCCTAAAAACAGGACAAAGTACATAGAAGTTTGATTGATCATTTATTTCATAAACTACAAGGAATACCTTCAAAGACCAAGACAATCTGTGAGGGAATGACTGCTTTTGCATATTTGTTAAGAAAGGATGAAATAATGTCTTTGATCTTAGTGTGTGAGTAGATTACAAATCATGTTTTAATTTATGTCTAGAGTCCTGTACCTAATGAGGATATTTACCCAAGTTCATTTTTTTGTTTGTTATTGTTATTCTATGAGTTACTGAGATTATATATTAATTTAGTTCATTAATAAAACTTATTATTATAAACCTTCTTTAGCTTCTGCTGCATACTAAAAATGCAAACACGCCCCTCCCCCCACCCATGTAGTATTCAGTATCTTTCATTCTCGTGTTCTATTGTGTCTGTATTAATGATGGGAATTGAAACTGATGATGAAAGCAACAGGAATGGAAGAAGTTACAGAGAGGAAGAGTAAAAGAAAAGCAAGAAGGGGAAGAGGAAAGATTATGAGGTCAAGAAGGTAGCCATTGTTGCCATCGTTGCCAGAAATCAGCCACCAGCACAGCTTCAATCACTTCAACTTGATTTCAGGTTTTTTTCCCCTCCTGCCTTTTTATTACCACTCAGATTCCTTTCCCTGCAGATTTGTAGTATCAAGAATAATGGGGAGTTTTTGGACCTACATTCCTCAGCTGCTGCTTCTTTGCTTCTCATTCTCTTTCTCGCCAAGGAAGGAAAAAGGAGCCAAACAATTTTCTGCTCTTTCTTCTTTCCAATTGATATCTAGGACCTTTTAACTCACTGCCGCCCACAAAACCCACCGCCAGCTATTTGCAAGACGTGTGTGTCACCTCTTCACATAGGGTTCACGCCTTCATATTGTCTTACCATCTGTATTTTTTTATTGATGAGGGCAGAGTGAAGAAAAAATATTTCTCTATCAATTTCAACTGAAGATTGAGTGTTCTGGGTCATGGCTTGGGTCAAGCCAAGAGGGGTATGGAAGATGTATTGTAGAGACTGTCTTAGTATTCAAGTTCATTTAAGAGAAACTGCCCCCTCATGAATGCATTTAAACTCATAGGAGTTCATATATTCTTTCAGTTGATGTGAACTGAGTGCATATCATGTGCTGATTTTACTTCATTTTGATGAGACTAAGAAAAGAAAGAGTAGGTTAGACAAGGAATCCTCAACAGCTAGATCTTATATTGTTACATAGTGAGCAAGAACCTATAAGAAGATGGAAAGTGAGTACTTAAACAAGGTACAAAAGAATGTTTCATTGTGAGCATAAAATAAATAAATATTGATAATGTGATAACTGCATATCATGATGAGGTCTCCCTTAAAGAGGATAGTTGCAGAAGGTTTTTTGAAAGCAGGGATACTGGATCGGAGATTTGGATGAAAGTGGAGTCTGTTCATGCTAGGGCTTTAACTATGCTAGGGCTTTCCAAGGATTATCAAGACCAAGAATCCTGGTGATGATAATTCAGATTCTCAGATGTAGAAAAACCCCAAGAGATCCAGTAAATGGCAATATCATGAAGAATAATGGAGAGGGAAAAATTGTGTTAATTTAGTATCACTAGATGCTCAGCTACCTAGTATGTCATTTTTCCATCTTATGGGTTAATAATAACAAATGATACTGATTCTTAAGTTCTATTAGGTACTTGGGTAAGAGTCATACCTCTGCTTAAATTGGTTAAACTGAGACCAGGTGTGCCCTGCCATTGTTCAGCGTTCTCTCTGTGAGGTAGCAAGATCATGCTGGCTTTCCACTGTTACAGCTCATTTCTGGGTGCTGGCAGGATACTACAAGGTATTCTTTCAGATCATGGGACCAGTTTAACGAATAGAAATGAAAAACATATACCTTTGTCTCTTCCTCATCAATGATGATGCATGGGAAGCAGAAAGGATTTGTGTTCCCAAGACTTACTGAAGAAAACACTTTCAAGTAAGAGCAGGCAAAAGAAATGGGAATGGCACAGTGTGAAGTAAATAGAAACTATGTAGACGTACTTAAATTTCCATTAAGTACCTTTTTTAATTGGTCTGGAATTTCATGTAACATCTGTCTCTGTGTTTTTGAAGTGGGTTTCAGGATGAAGCATGATACCCTCATTTCATAACTCAAACTCCTGGTTAGGGTGAAGCAAAATAATACCAACGTCAATCTTAAAACATCCAAGTTGAAAAAACTTCTTTAAATGGTAGATGATAGTAAAAGGAATAGTCAAGACAAATATGAATCATGAGAACTGGACTAGTTGTGTTTGCTTCTAAAATAATATTTGTAGCATAATAATTACTCAAAAATATTTGCACAGAATTATTAAAAATAGAGACAGGAAATGAGTACATATTCCACAATCTAAACTACAGCAGGTTAAATAACTGAAGTCTTCAGATTTGCCTTGAAACTCAAATTGAATAGCTATTGCTGGATTTTGCATCAACAAAGTAGGACAATACTCAGCCTTGTTCTTTGTATTACAAACTGATTTTAGCAGTCAGTGTTGGTTTGGATCATCATCGGGGACTTTGCTTTAAGCAATTTAGTGATTGCTAATCTTTGGACAAGTCTTATGACCTAAAGAGCTAGAAGTTCTCCATGTTTATAAATAAATTTCTGTGTTGAATTTGGATTTCTGAAAGACTTTTCATTCAAAAATCCCCTATTTAGCCAGGCATAGTGGTACACACTTTTAACCCTAGCCTTGGGAGGCTGAAGCTAGAAATCGCTTCGGGACTACCCTGGGCAACAAGGTGAGGGCCTAGTCTCTTAAAAAAAAAAAAAAACACTCCTGTTGTCCCATCTTAAAAGAGTAGTCCTCTCTAAGTACCTTCCTGTTCTCTGAGACACTAGAACAGAGAGACAGAGAGAGACACATTGATGTATCCCATCAAACTGTTATATTGGGCACCTGAAATGAACCAGGTCTTTTGGCAAATGTTTGAGCTAGAAGCAAACCAGTACCAAGAATCTAGTGGTTTAAAGACTAGACTTATCAGTGGTGTATAACGACGAAGACACCTTGGATGAGGTAGGTAGACAATGCAAAAACAGGAATGTGTTTCACTCTACTTGGACAGATTTAGAAAAATTCATGGAACTGAACCTTGAAACATGAGGTAAAAAGATGCTATTCCAGTGAGAGGAGAGCAGTTTGTTCAAAGACTTTCATGCTGGCAAAAGGGTGCATTCCTTGAACTACAGTTATTGACAGTTGTCATTACACGTGAGATGAATTCAGTACTGTTGTCCAGGCCCGGACATACAGGTTCACCTCAAATTTACATAGTGCTTTCCACTTTCTGCTGCAGGCAGTGAGGGAGCATCATAGCACACTCAGTAGAAGAATGCAAAGAGCCTGTATTCATTCTTATTTCCTGAAGAACTTGTCATTTTACTGAAGTGTGAAAACACCAGTAATCATGTTTTTAAATGTTTTGAAAGATAGTCATCCATCACTCAATGCTGAGAACCTACTATGAATCACCTTGTGTCTATAGGCTGGGTAGAGGGATGTGTACAATAAATAAACATTCAATGGAGGATAGACTGTTACTCTCCTAAGAGGCAATGGTTAAAATAAATCACATTATTAGTGAGTAAGTAGTCTTTCCAATATTCTCCCTTTAAATGGAGCCTGGATCCCCACTGAGAAGTCTTCACTCAGGGTCACTGTCACCAAGTATAGTTAGTCCACATGCAAGTACATCTGTAGATTATTTATCGAATTAGTCTTTCTGAGAATTGGGTAGAGTAGATAACATTTGGTGGTCAATTTCCACATCAAAGCCAATCTAACGCTCTCTCATGGGAACTTAATTTTGAACTATTTGTACATATATGTTTGGTGTAACTCCACCTTCCTGCTAAAAAGGTTATATTCATTGCTTTATCTCCTCACCATCTATAGTAGATTGTGTGTACTGGAGGGTCTTTGTCATCTCACCTAGTAATTCTTAGCTTTGAATGCACTTCAGGATCCAGGGGGATGGTTGAAAAAATCTGCATCTTTGAAAGCCATCCTAAAGCTCAAGACTGTTAACCCAGATTAGGGTTAGTAGAACCCAGGAAAATTCATAGTATTAAAAGCTCCCTCAGAGGATTCATATACATTTACCCACTTGACAAACCAATAATTTGAAGCAGATATCCCTTGCAGTGCAACCAAAGCTAAGATTGTTAGAACAGGACCTAGAAGTTGACTCTGCTGAGTCCTGGTCCATCGTAGTTCCCATTATCCCATCTCTCCCTCTGTCCACAGAGCCTGCACTGACCCTGAGCCAAGACATCTGTGTTTGTATTGCTTTCATCTGAGAGGTGGTGGCAGGAGGAAATTCTAAGTTGTTAGTCAGCTTAAGCTGCTCTGACAAAAGACCGAAGACTAGGCAGTTTAAACACTAGGCATTTATTTCTCAATTTTGAACAGTGGCCGTCTGAGATGCCAACAAAATCGGGTTCTTGGTGAGAGTCCTCTTTCTTGGATCACAGATGGCTCCCTTCTTGCTATATCATAACATGGTGGGAAGAGGGAGTGAGTGGAAGAGCAAAGAAGGAGGAAGAGGAGAAAGGAGAGGGGAAGAAAAGAGTGCTGGTGCTAACTCCCTGGTCTCTTATAAGAGTATCATTACATGGGGGGAGGGGGTTAGTAGTACTTTAATGTGCAAATTTTAGAGAAATACAAACATGTTGTTCATCAGTTCATCAGTGACTCTCAAGTGTGACTCAATCAGAGCCCCTTGATACCTTTCAGAAAATACTGGTGTTCTGGTCCTAACCTACAAGGTTATTCAGATATAATCTGTTTACTGGGCCCAACTTCATGTTGCTGATGATGCCACTAAAAGCTTTGGTTTAATCATCTGCAAAATGGGGTTGTATAGCTATGCCAATGCTTACATAAGATTGCACACCTTTCAAAGGGGATGGTTATCTCAAAAGAATTGTCAAAATATGATTCTCAGACTTCATGAATCATCATACCTTGATGAGCAGCATCCAGGGGAAGCATTATTTTGTGTGTCAATCAGACCCAGGGCTTTGGGAGCCCCAAGTGGGAGGCACACTGCTTTGGCTCTATCCGGAAGGCAATTGCTAGTAAGACAAGCTCAGGTGTCATAAAACCCAGTACCACCAACTGGGGCAGGACAATGACTGTGAGGAAAATTATTCAGCCTCTGAGCTGTTTGGTTGAGACAACTTGGAAAGTAATGCAGACATGGTAACAAGTGGCAGCTGGCTTGCGCTTTCCTGGTAAACTGGAGAGTGGATGCTGTTGAAGGCAGCAACTGCTTGTCTTCACTGCAGCCTGGCCAGATAACCACCCTTTTCTCCCAAGAACCCCCAAACTATCATTTTAGTTTAGCCTCAGAAATTAAGTTTTAGTGGCATGTTTTTGTAAAGCATGCATCCACAGTAAGCATGTCACAGGTTAACACAGGCTGAGGAAACTATAATGTACAGTCTGCATTCTGCCTGCATCCAGTCTAGGTATGCTGTACCCATTGATGATCATTCTTTTGCAAATTATACCCCATCTCTTCCAGCCACGAAGCCATCCCTTCTTACAACACTCACCCACAAACAAAAGACACCACTTTTGGTGGCATCAGATTGGCAGTCTATGGTAAGGAACTCCCCATTACCTTTCCTTTCCTTCCATTTTTGGTGCTCATGTCTATGGATTACATTTCATTTACTGAGCAGATACTGTGTTTGGCAGTAATGATACAAAGTTCAGTGAAGACTTAGCCTCTGCCCCCCCCCTCCCCCGTGGGTGAATCTCATTTAGATGATACACAGTGCCAAAGCCGAGAACTGAACAAAGCCAGGAATATGAAATAAAGACATGTTGCACAACTGAGTCCAAGAAGCTTGCTTCTTGTTACTTTGTAAATCATCATTAACACCTTTATCTTCCTTATTTTTTAAAACATTTGCTCAAAGTGTTAAACCTATTATTTGCAGACCACATCTAACCTCTGCTTGTTTTAATGGTTAGAACATTGATACCCACAAGATGATGGTAGGAAAGTCATCCCATTCAGCACACTGCTCATGGAGACTGCTGCCAGCATTGCATTTGAAACGCAAAATAGATGATAGCTGATTTCAGCCAGGAACAACGACTTCAAGGGGATGCATTTAGTCCTGGTGGGCCCCTGGCTTTGCTGTTTGCTACCCAGGTTTTTTTGCCTTCTGAGATGGGACTGTCTTTGGTAACAGGTTTCTTTCAGGGGGAGTATCTTCCCCAACCCTTCGATGGTTATCGGTTAATAGAAGGAAAAGCAAGTTGTGAAAGTAGGCCATGCGCATCACCTAGAAACATGAACATTTCATTGGCAAGAGCCCTCCTCTCCCTGCCAAAGTGACCTTGGTTGGCGCAAAGATGACAGAGTGCTTCCCCGCCTGGGTCTGACAGCGTTGCTATCACAGCACGTTTGACAAATCGTTCACATTAAATCGGGGGGCACTTTCGGCAGCGCCGACGTCCCCTCTCCATCACTCCTGATTACCACACAAACGTCAACCGTGGCACCAAGCACATTTGTCAGAGGGAGTAAAAAGCAGTTGTTAGTAAGAGCACTACCTGTCATACTAATGGACTGGAGCTTGTTGCTTTGTGTCTCCCAGGAGCCTACAGATTTGCAAAAAAACAAAACATAATTTTTTTGGAGGGTTGTCCAGTGTTTCTTGAAAATGCTTTTGTGTTTCAATAGAGAGAGGTAATGAAAGCTCGTCAGGTGGGACACCTGCTCACCTTCTCTCAGAAAGGGCAATAGATTCCTATACATTTATCTTTTTAGTTTCTGCTGTGGTTTCTTGGAGGCCAGGCAGGCAGTTAGCAGGCTTTTAGGTTGAGGAAATCTATACCCTAGACATGCCAATTACTTTAGTAAAAATCAAAACCAATCCCCTCCCCCCTCAAAAAAAAAATAAACAAATGAGACAATTCTGTTTTATTCATGAGTAAGCAGCTATCCTTCTCTTTAAATCTTAGGACATTGTGTGAAGGAGGTGGAGGGGATGTTTATAACTCTTGCGTAAAACTGTCTGTGGTTTTCTGGAATTCTAGGTTGGCCAAAATGACCATTTGACTTAGGCTGATCAAACCTCATTACAATCCCATTTTACTCCCATTTTAGGGGTGACACAACTGAGACTCAGACAGTTATTTCCTGACAATACATGGATAGAGTTGCATTTCCAGTTCATGCCTATTATCGCAAGTCCACAATATCATTAACACTTGGATTTTCCACTAAGAATATGCTTTGTTGAAATGATTCTAATTAGCATCCCCTTGTTGCTTTCTCTTTCACTTCCTGTATCATCCATCTATCCCCCCCAAATCCTCATTCACTAGTCAGATTTAATTTGATATTTGCCTTTCTTCTTTGACTGAAGAGGGAAAACCTTTATTAGATTTTTTTTTTTTTTTTTAGAAAATTGGGGGTGTGGGAAAAGTGAAAGAATAAGAAGAGACAGGGTCAGAAACGATCAACCACCTTTTTTCATTAGGTAGAATTGACTAAGTAATGGTTTGAGCAATGAACTTCCCATCCTGCTCTCAAATGGGATTGGTATTTTAGCATCTGAGAACCTTTGCTCTGCTGTGCTATTCTGCCTAGTGTGGGCCAGTGAGGGGCGACCTTCAGCTTCCAACAAACTCACTCTTCTAAGTGATGTAACTGGCTGTAATGATAACCTGAACTGAATAGAGTTGTACTTGTTAAGTGATTGATTCCTCTCTGGTTTTCTTCCATTAGATAATTTTTCCAGAGGCTCAATCCTTTGGTCCATTTTCATTGGCTATTTTATTACCATCAGTATCCTTTTCATGGGAAAATACATGTTCTATAATTAGCTCTTTATCATAACCTATCTCTATCCCCAGATTGGGAAATTGCAATATACTAAACCTTCTCTGATTCTTAAAGGGACAACCCCTCATAACTGCATTCCTTCAGTACATTTTATTACACCCTTACTGCATACCCAGCCCTAAACTTAGCCCTGGGAAAACCAAGGGAATCCTGGACTTCACACTGGCTTAACATGGGTTATATTGTCAGAAGAAATGGTCATCTGCCATGGATTTACCCACCAGTGACTGCAGATTTTCAGAAAGTATCTGCCTTCACAACAACATTCTGATTCCTCCCTAGGGCTTTCTACTGCTGCAGCCCCATCATTCTCCCACTCCTATTATTAGTGAGCTTCTGTTGAACAGGAACTCTCTCTTTTTCAATTCTAATGGCATTATTATACAAATATCAATATCTTTTTTTCTATTTACAAGTTTCCTTTCATTATGCAATATATTAAAAAGAGCAAGGAACATTCTTGATTGAAATAGGGGTACAGAATCCTGCCTTGGTCTGGTTTTCTGAGAACCTATCTAAAATACATATTTCTAAAATGTTCTTACTGAAAGGTATAGAAGACCTAGCTTGAAGACTCCATCCAGGTCATGACTGCCTCTACCTCAGAGATTCCCACCCTGTGGAAATCTGTGGGAGAAATACTTGCCTTGGCCTGTTCATGCCCAGAAAGAGGAAGAGATTTGTCATGAATGTCTGGATTGGAAGGCAGGTTTGAAGATATTTAGCATGTAGCTTAAGTGATAGTACATTATGTTTTTGTATCCAGTTCCAGATATTCTGAAATGATTTCATATACTATTTTACCTCCACTGAGTAGGAATTCAAACCTATGACTTTGTCCAGGTATTTATTTTGCCATACAAATAAAAATTGAAACTGCAATGTTATGGCCAAGGTCAGAATTAAAGTTATAATTGGAACTGGGACTGGAACACAAGTTCTCAAAATTTAACCTTGCTTTTATACCACTTGACCCCCACCCCATCCCAGTTCCCAACACACAACTAGATGATAGTAACAATATCTTTCTTTCTTTCTTTTTTTTTTTTTTTTGAGACTAGGTCTTGCTATTTTTGCCTGTGGAACCGCAGGCTCTCGTTGCCCGGGGTACCACAGACTCAAGCAATCCCCAGCCTCAGCTTCCCAGGTAGCTGGGATGACAGGCGCGCTCCACCACGCCCAGCTATTTTTTTGGGACTAGGTCTCGCTATGGGCCCCAGGCGGGACTTGAACCGCGATCCCTGGCCCCAGCCGCTTCATAGGCTGAAGCTTACAAGCATGAGCCACCGTGCCCGGCCTGTAACAATATCTTTCTAAATTGAACTGTGTTCATAGCCCACTGCTTTGTGTCTCTGCTTCCCATCATCAAATTTATATCTGTATATTTCTAACAATATTAGAGTTTCCATCATGGCACACATTTCCATGAAAATACACTATCCCCCAAAAAACATAGGCAGAAGGTGGCATTTACTTAATTTTCATAACATATACCTTACTTTACTTTCTTTACATCTAGACATAGCTGCTTTGTGTGTGTGTGTGTGTGTGTGTGTGTGTGTGTGTGTGTGTGTGTGTGTGTGTTTTACAACTGGGGAATGTGGCCCTGCTTTAATTTCCATGACTACATACCCAATCATCCAACAACGGCTTAGTGACATATGATATATTCAATACATTTTAAACACTGTTGCATTTAAAAATAACTTTCAAAGGTTGTAAATGTCAAATTGAGATTTGAAATATGTCAGATAGCTGTCATTTTTACACCCTTCATTAATTTCACTGGACTCAGTGAATTGTATTTGACAAACTTATCACATGCAGCCTACAAGCATGTACCTTTGTGTGGCACATCCGTGACTCGGGAATGTTTGGAGGGGAACTCTACTATCTGACTTCTCTCTGACCTCCTAGAAGACAGGAGGCCATACAATGACAAGTGTGGCAGCATTCAACTCTAAGGTTTTCCAAATGGTGGCATTTGGAAAATGTTCAAAAGAACTGCTCAGATAAGAAAAGTCCACTGGAGAGTCTCCAATAACGAAAATAGTCAGTCTCTCTAGGTGCAAAATGACAAAATTTGGAGTACTGCTAAAGCAAAGGGGTCATGACTAAAAATTCCCTGTGGACAAATCTGAGTCGGTGGAGACATGCCTGAAAGTCCCGTCTGATTATAAAAACAACATCACTATTGAAATTAATACCAATTAATATCAGCTTTTGTTGCTGTCTGAAAAGCATGAGGCAAGGACCAGAGTGCTTAAAACCTCAGGCTCTTGTGTCAGACTGTGTTACTTCAAATGCTGACTGTTCACCTACTTTGGTTATGTCAGTGGACACCTTCTTACCTCATTTTTCTAATTTGTTAATTAAGAATGATAATATTAGTTAACTCGGAGAGTTAGTGGAACATAATTTGAATATGCTGAATGCTAAGCTGTTTATTGTATGGCAGGACTCTCTGAATTGCTGTGCAGTATTTTTTTTTAATGTTCTAACCACCCCTTGAGATAAGTTATTATTACAGTTATTAATTTATAAATGAAGAAATGAGGACTCCAAGGGATGCTTATTTTTCCCAGAGTTTTCCATCTAGTAAGTAGTAGAGAATGGAGTCAGGCAACTGATCATACCCTTTAGTTCAGTTTGTTCACATGTAAAGGGTGGTCATTGAATCTGAAGATTACACCTTCATCAACTGTTACTGGATGCCACTAACTCAGGAACCATCCCACTATGTCTTACTGAGAAAAATGAACTCCAGGCCCTGTCAGGACAAAGAAAGTAAGCTAATACCCTGGCAGAACTGAGCAGTGAGATCTTAAAACATTTATATCCCTTAGTCAGGCCTCCATGGAAAACAGCATGGAGGTGCCTCAAAATATTAAAAGTAGAGTTCCCATATGTTCCAACAGTTTGTTCCTCTCTTGGGTATCTAATGGAAACATTTTAAAACCACTAATTCAAATGGATATGTCCACCCCTATGCTCCCTGCAGCACTATTTGCAATAGCCAAGCTATGGAAATGACCTAAGTGCCCAAAACAGATGAGTGGATTGGAAGATGGGATATATCTGCACAGTGGAATATCATTCAGCTATATAGGTACATAGAAATGAATGAAATCTTGCCACTTGCACCAACATAGATAGAACTTGAGGAGAAAGACAAGCTCCAGATGATTTTATTCACATGTGGGATTGAAACAAGCAAAACAAAGTAAACTACAAAATAAATAAAAACAAACTGTTGATGTTAAACTGCGGAACTGAGTCTAGCAGAGGGGGCGGTGAGGGCATGAGAAGAGAAGGAAAAGGGGACCCATTAGACTGAGGGGGCTTTGTTGGTTGAGCATGATATGGTCACATAACCACATGTTCACGCCTGGGAAGTTGTGAACCTGTAGCTCTGCAGTAGTTGTTAACATTGGCTCAATTTAAATAATTTTTAAAAAGTCACAAACATCTTTGTATTTGCTTAAGACCATAAACCAAGATTCTTGCATATATATATATGCAACATATATATATATATATGTTGTTCTTGACATATTTTAACATAGCTTTAAAGAAAATGTCAGTAAGTAAATAACCTGCTAAGTGTGTTTTTAAAATGCAACTATGAAAGAAATTTTGCCTAGAAATAATAAATTTCAAGATCTCTGTTATTCTAAGTAAAGTTACTAAGTGTTCATTGTTTTCTTTTATCTTGGCATAAGCAGAGAAAAACATTTGAAAATCAAGCCATAGTTAGATTAGTTTTGTTGTTGTTTTAAAGGTCAGGGCTCTCTAAAGATAATGGGGCTCAGAGCCCTCAGGTCCCCACTTCCCCTCTGTGCACTTGCTCTTGTCTACACATGGGTATAGACAAAACCGGCCAGGTTGAGTGGGAAAATTCTGCAGCTACCTCCCCCTGATACGCCTTTAGGAGCTACCAGCTTCTCTAGAAACAACGTAGATCTGAATTTCACAGAAAATGGCCCCTGTTTTTTAATGTTATCAACTAATTTAAAATGTATAAAAACTGTCTAAACAGCAACTGTCTGCAGCCCATTTTGACTCCTCTTGGGCCATTTGTTTCTTTCACTCTAATCCATTCCTCTATTTTGCAGAGAAGGAAGCTTCCCTAGAAATAAGGCCAAGGTTCTATTTTGACTTCTCCAATATCATGCCGTGAGGTGGTAAAAATAAAACAAGAACCAAGGCTCCCTCAGACCTGCACCTTGGTTGATTTCAACATTTTATCTGACTATTTTCTCTTGTAAGATGATGATCAAGTTATGGGATCTGTTAACTAACACCAGAGAGGGAATAGTTGTATTTATATTTGGGGCAGAGAAAATATTTTTAGGTTGGATTCAAGGTTTGGTAGGGAATGAAAGGAAGTTGGTCTCGTTTGTGGTTTTGCTTACTACATGAGAAAGAGAGAAGCGCTGAAATCAACAAGGACACAGGACATGTGGTTCATCCTGAGAGGTGGGGTGGGTGTGAATGATTGAGGAACAGCAGGAAACACTGGGAGAACTAGGCAAGTCACTCAGATTCATGCAAACTACATCCCTTAGGGGTCGGGTTCATAAAGCTAATGTTTCCCTCACTCCCTTTCTTTTCTCGTTCTCCCACAGAATGAGCATAAAACCCTCATCAGCCTGTGAGAGTGTGATCGGGTTTATCTGTGTGCTTTATCATCATTGATGGCTCTGAGGGGAAGCAAATGCTGCCTTTATCTCACTGTGGGGTTCAGCATCCTTCATATTAGTTAGGTTTATGTAAACGAGCAATCTTAGGCTGAAACGATAATTTATGAGTGTGGCATGGAGTTTATGACAATACTCATAAACATTCCCAACAACTTGTTTTAGAATAAACCATACATTTGTCACCTAATAAGGATATTTCTTAGAACTCTTTCTATTCTGCCCTGTTACTGTGAATGGCATGATGTGAGGTGCAATTTTTATCCTGAATGTGTAGAAAGGGTAGCTCATCTCTGTGATTTTTCCTTAAGGATTAGTGGACAATAATACTATCAGGTCACCAGGAATTTATCAAGTCTCATTGATTAGAAAATTGGCTGCTGTGGTCTTCTGGAATGCAGGTGGTACGGATGGTTGTTTTTTGTATTGTTTTGTTTTTAACACCATAATTAGCAAGTTGCCCATCCTTAACCCTGAGATTGAGAGCCCGTATCCCATTTGCTCTCTTCTGTTAATCGTTACTTATTGTGATTTTGCTTCTGCAAAAACAAACAGCAAATTAAATGTCTTCAGTTCTACTTTAATTTCAGGAGGGTACTGAATTGTAGCATGAAAAATGTTTTTATTGGGCCTATAGTGCCATCATTGAATATAAGTCATATTATCTTAATCATAATTAAAGGTGAGCAAACAGTTCACTTTCTTCCAAAGTTGCTCATCACTTGAAGAAAAAGAAAAGCAAGCAAAATTTTCCAGTTGACCAAACCTTCATTCTTTTGCTGTAGATCAGATAGAGACCATTTGTTCATTTTTCTCTCTTGTCACTCCATTTCTACTTTTGATAAAAAAAAAAAGTTTTTCTCTATGAAATATTTGAACAAAAGGGCATTAGATAGAATCTTAGTTTTCAGACTTAAATGCTAATCTAAGGAGAATCAGTATAATCAGCTGAGCTTGCAAAGAGTACACAATCATAAAAACATTTAATTAAATTCTGTCAATGCTGTTTGTTTTGGTGCCCATTTGGGTATTAATAACACCGCTGCTGTTTTCAGTGCCAAAGGTTTACCACTTAATTATTATCTTTGCTTACTGGAGATGTTAACATCAATTTGTAGGGTTCCATAATCACATGTTGGACGACGCTTTGCCAGATATAACATGCTTTCCAGAACTACAAGTTCCACAGTCTGTGCCTAATCTGAAGATGAAGCCATGGAAATCAAATGAAAACATTCGTTAAATTGTAAAAATGAAACACAGAAAATAAGAACAGTTATTCAGACTGTGAGTAAATTTGATGGGGTGTGAACTGATCACTTTATTGCACTCTGTTTATAGCATCCTTGCCATTTTCTGAGATGGCAGCCCAATGCTTTTCATTGTCTTAATTAGATTAAGAATGGATTAGAGGAGCCAAATCTATTATTAAAAAGGCAATTCCGCTGTGTTCCTGAAAACCCCCTTTTGGTTTTTAATTTCTTAAATTCCACTGATGCAAAATAGCAAATGTCTTACTTGTAATTATGAGCATGTATGCATTCATTTAAAAGGCTGTAATGGTATTAGGAAAATCAGATCTTCAAAGTTTTTCAAAATTATTTCTTAGGAAATAAGGAAGATAAAAAGGAAGAAAGGGAGGAAAGGGATGGAAGGTTGGGTTTCCTTCTGTTATGATGAAAAATGTGGAGAAACCAGCAGTGTAAGTGCTTTCTTCTCCTTTTGGTTTTCTCAAACATAAATAGGTACGTTCATGATTACAGGAACTCATCATTTTTCCAAGTAACTTTTTAGTTTCCTTCCAAACCTAACATATTTGAGAATGTAGGTTCCTTGTCTGTCTAACTCTGCTTGAGTTCTTGTTCTGTGGGAAGCTCCGAAAGGATGATGATTCTGCTTTTGTGTTTTTGCATCTTCCATTTTTCTTATGCTTCCATAAATGCAAGTTTCATATGAAAGCTTTGGTTAGAATCTAGTATAAATATTACACAGGGTGGCACTGGACTTCAGTTGTAGCAGATTGTTGGTTTAGAAATTGTTTTGTTTTTTAACAGTAGATACACTAGTTTTAATTCATTGGGTTTCCCCTCGTTTAAACCTTGGAAATACTGTTTTGTGCATTTTGAAATCACTGTGTGGTCATGTCTTAGGATATGTCTTAAGAGATAGTTTTAGGATTACACACATACAAATGAGTGCTTGTGAAAACTGGTGATATTCAAATAAGATCTGTGGTTTATTAATAATATGGTATCAGCACCCATTTCCTGGTTCCACACAAAGGTGGTGCAAGATGTTATCTTTGAAATAAACTGGTTGAACCTACAGGGGAACTCTTACAAGTTCTTGTGGGTCTTAAATTAATTCAAAATATTTTTTTTTAATTTGGTGGGTAGATTCAGCCCATTAACTCCTAAACTGCAACCAAAAAAATATTGACCCCTATTTGATCCATGTGTAATTAATTTTGTTTTAATAACAGACACTCATAACAAGCCTTACTAGTACTCCTATTTCTATTCTTCTATTCCACTCCCTCAAGGTCCATTGGATACTTTTTCTATCACACAGTGCTGATACCTCTTAGCAAAGGGTCCATATCTGGATGCTCATTTTAGCCCCAGAGCCCAACAGTATGCTTAAGATTTTGTGTTCCTGGTGCATCTGATTGTTATTTCTTCTAATAGGATGTTAAATCATTCAAAAATAGTTAAGTGACTAAAGAATGCAATGCCAGGCCAGCCACGGTGGCATGTGCCTGTAAGCGGCAGCCTATGAAGCAGCTGGGGCTAGGGATCGCGGTTCGAGTCCCACTTGGGGCAACACAGTGACAACTAGTCCCAAAAAATAGCTGGGTGCGGTGGCACATGCTTGTAATCCCAGCTAGCTGGGAAGCTGAGGCTGGGGATTGCTTGAGTCTTTGAGTATGTGGTACCCCAGGCAACATGAGCCTGCAGTTCCACGGGCAAAAATAACAAGACCTAGTCTCAAAAAAAAAAAAAAAAAAGAATGCCACGCCGGCACCAGGTTTGCCCCAGCAAATGCTGTATATATTCAGAATGAAGGAATTTGTTAATTAACTTTGTTCACATGTGAATTCTGTACTTGAACAAGATAGGACTCAGTTCCTGCCAAACCATCTGTTCTTATGAAGTACTTTGTGATGGACTCAGATACTGAGATCATCCCTTCATTTTCATTGTTTCAGTGAAGTGTGATATTTGGTAATGAAGATCTTGAAGTGATACCTAATTGAGGAAGACTGTGACTGTGATGAAATTTATCACTAATAATCTGTCTCTCAGTGGGAAACAGTGCCCTCAGCAATATCAGAAAACAGATAAAGGATAACTGTTATCCTTTATCAAGTGATTAGTATCCTAGCACTTTAGATGTATTCTCTAACTTTAATTTTTTACCATTGCTAACTTAGAGTTTAGAAATATAACTTGTTCAGAGTCACCCATAATTGACTTGTAAATGGCGGAGCTGGTACTTGAATGCAGAAAGCCTGACTTGAGAGGACATGCTCTTATCTTCCTTATAGCCACTCCCTTTCATCACACTGCCCTTACCAGCTTAAATGGTCAGTAGTTATCAACCCTGGAGAGTATTAGAATCATCTGGAGACCTCTTCCTGGACCCGCTCCCAGAAACACGTATTTATTTTGTCTGGGATGGGCATTTTGTTAAACTCCCGAGGTGGTTCTAATACATAGCCTTGGTGAGCACTGGCTTAGCTGCCGATCAGCACTCACTCAAGGCCTGTGAAGAGCTGAAGCTACTTATTATACTGCAGTTCATTATGTCTGGACTTAGCTATAGCAACATGGAGTAGTTCTCCCTGCCATCTCCCTGGGCAGAGCTGGAGTTGGAAGTCCATTCTTCGCAATTAAATTACAATGCTTGTCCCCTCCCCCCCTTTTGTTAGCAACCTGTTTTTCAGATGCTTAACTGGAGGTTTTTCTCATCTCAACCTCCTACCATCTGCCACCATTGTTCACTTTAATGCATTTTACCTGATTCAACACATCTTATTTGCTGATAAAAAGAGGTTGGGGGGAGAAAAGTTTCTATATCAGGAATCCTAAAAGTTCAATCGTTTAGGGGAGTTTGGCATATCAAGAAAATAAATAAAGAAGACAAGTATTTGGGTGAGTGACCCCTTCCTAAAGAAGGGACAGATGTCATCATCACCTGCACAAACTGGGGAGAATGTGTGCTATATCTTGGGGTATTATCTGTTGTCATCTCCTGAGGTAGGTCTGTAAAGATGCTCCACCACTTTTTCAGAAGACTCCAAAAAATCTAAATTTGGTTTGTTTTGTTTTTCTGTTGCAAAATTACTTGACAGCCTGGTCCAGATGCTTTTCTCAACCCTGTATAGATCAACATTTTATCATCAGGAACAACACCAAGGATGTGTGTGTAGCTCAAAGCTAGTAGGTGCCCCAGCCTGCTGTCTTTTTACATTTTGAAAGAAATTTCTTATCTTTCCTCCCTGACCCCAAAATGCACCAACTTCCAATCTTTGTCAAAAATTGACTCTCTCACCACAGACAAGGCACAGGATTTTATGGGCCTTGTTCTCCCATCTTGAACTTGAACCTGAAGAAGAACATTAAAGATACATTACTTGGAGAGATGCAGTATAAAAGGACCCTCTTCCTACACTCACCAGGACTTATTTTAAATTAGTTCTTTAGTATTCAGAACCTATGTTTCCTCATCAGCAAAATGTATTTAAAATGTAAGCAGCAAAATACTGATCCTAAAAACAATAAAAGATAGATTAATGAACCTGCTCTTCTAATAGCAAAATTGACTATCCCTTGCCCATGACTTTATCTCATTGCTCCCTGTGGTGGCCTCAAGCATTGCTTGCTCCTCCTTTGCTGATTCTCTCATTAACATTTCAAGGTCTTTTCCTATTACTTCTATTCTCTCTCTCGCTCTCTCTTTCTTTTTAAAATTAATGGGACTGATGGCTTCATGGTGACAGACAGAAATCCAAGTGGTGGAAATCATTCCTAGCCTCTCTCATGTGGACCATACTGATCTGGAGGTTATGCTTGTAGAACCAGAGCAAATCTCTTTGGGATCATTAGAAGCAGAATGTGATTAATAATGAATATATGTATGCATTTTAAGAGTAGGGTTGTGTTAAATGTGAAGAGTGAATAAAAGCCTGTTAACCTTCTCAGAGGTCAAGAGTCGGCCCGGTGACTGGTTATACAGGGCAGCCTGAGCAGCTGCAGCCTAATTCAGACCTGCTCTTAGATCTGATGATGGTATGTGCAATTAGGGAAGCATCTCAGTAATAATGATAATCACTCTCAACCAAGAGGACAGGGCACAGCTGTGGGGAGCACTTGGAGAAAGAAATCAGAACAATTCATACATTCCTGAGAAGGAAGCCTGTCAGTAGCCCCTTTCAGGATAAGTCTGCAGTTGCTTATAATTTCCTTTTCATCATAATTTACAGAAAACAAAAATAAATTTAAAAAAATGTACATGACTTGTGCACCAAAGAACTGTTTGCAGCCTTTTTATAATAATAACCTGTCAATAGGTCACATCTCATTTTCTGCTAGTGCTATTGTGGAAATAAATCCAACTCAAATCATGTATGATATAAATTCTATATTGGTCTTCTCTTTTTTTAAGAACTCAGCTCAAATTGTGCTGCAAGAGAAGCAATGTCTTCTGAGAATATTTATCAGTTCAGTTGTGCCTCACTTAAAATGCCAACATTTGTAAATGAGGACTTATCATTCTAGATGTTATAGTTTTCCTATTCCTTTGGAAGCCTTAAGAAAAGCAGTCTTGAGAGAAATGTTTCTACTCACTCTGATTTTGAAAGAAGTTTGAGATTCTGACCTACCTCCATGTCACATTATTTTTCTGACATTTTTCCTGACTGATCACAGAAAAGAGTGCCTTGATTTCTCCACAGAAAAATGATGGTCTTTATTCATAATTAGCACTGAATAATTACTGCTTCTATTACTAACAATGTTATGAAAATATTTTGCTTTACATATGCTTTGGATTTTCAAGTCCCTTACATAGCACTTTTCTCTCTGATCCTCATATCAACAGTAAAACGTAAGGAAAGAGACAGAAAAGACATGGGACTTTCACTAATTCTTCCATATACTCACCCTTTGACAAATATTTAATAAATACCTGCATGTGCTAAATATTATCTCAAGAGTGATGCAAAATAGAAAGATAAGACCTCATTACCTTTTATTGAGAGGACAAGACAATAACTATATAAATGAATGATTAACATCATTTCAGATAATGATACTTGCTGTAAAGAAAATAAATCAACTATTTTTTTTTTTTTTTTTTTTTTTTTTTTT
>PVHY01001886.1:0-141992 GCA_004024945.1 Uropsilus gracilis | reverse complement strand
CCTTTTTCATTCTCTGTCTTGAAATCTTGCTACACGAAAGGGTAGACTCTGGGTTTGCTTTATTGATTCTCCATGTCTCTTAATTCTTTCCCTTGACTTTTTCATCCTGTAACCTTTGTTGACTGTTATGCAAAGCTTGACTCAGTGGTCAAATCTCAGCTGCTTCTTTGTCTATTACTTATATCTAGTATTGAATTGATCTAGATGACTGATAAAATTCTCATCATAAAGAAAATAGTTTCTAAAGTTATAGAAGAATAGGGAAACTTTTGTTTTAATATTTCTGAAATAAACACAGACATTAATAAATTATAATTTAAAAGAGAACGAAGAACAGAGATCTAAGACATTTTGCATCTTACCTTGTTTTATAATTTGAATAAATTTAACATTTGCACCTCACGACGAATATACTAGATAACATTCAATATGAAATATTGATCTTTAAGTTGACAGACTATTGTCTCTGAGGGTAAAATAGTGAATGGATCCTGTAGAGAATAGAAATTTAAGAAACAAAATTAGTTATAAGCAAACTCATTAAAACATAGTATTATCTTCTTTTTAAATCATCCTAAGCAGCATAAATCTATGTACTGGTTAACTAATAAAGAACCATGTTTTAGATGAACTTTCCTCAGAATCTTCATTTAAATTTGAAGAAAAAACAACAAAAAAAATGTATAATCAACAAAACAGACAATAATTGATCAAACTAAAATGATTTTTTTTTTAAATTTTTTTTGAGACTAGGTTTCCCTATGTTGCCCGTGGAACTGCAGGCTCATGTTGCCTGGGGTACCACGAACTCAAGCAATCACCAGCCCCAGCTTCCCAGGTAGCTGGGATTACAGGCATGCACCACCACGCCCAGCTATATTTTTTTAGAACTGGGTCTCACTATATGCCCCCAGTGGGACTCGAAACGTGATCCCTGGCCCCGGCCAAGGCTTCCTAGGCTGCTGCCTATGGGCAGCACCACCATGCCTGGCCCTAAAATAAATTTTTTTGCAAACCAAAAAAATAGTTAAAATGCTGAAAAATATAAGAACCTTCTATATTTATTAAAAATTAAATACATTTTAAATGAAAAATGTCTAAATCCATGGACTCATCCAAGTGTCACGCAAGCAATGACACACGGATTTTAATATTGGCAATAGAGACTAAAGCCTTTATTTTAACCATCAATGCGATCTGCTGTGCAAGTGTGTGCAGGGCAAGGTCACTGTTAATCCTCGCAGACAGATAAAGAGCATCCGTACAGACCTTTTAATGCTGAATCATAACACAGGCACAACAGGCAGGGTGGCCACGGAGGTTGGCTGGGAGGCTGCTTGCCTCCTAGCCCAGTCTACTCTTCTCTCTGAGTCTTTCTCTCTCTTACACTCTCATCTAGTTTGGTAGTCACACTACTGCTGTCCTAGTGGCCACTGCTGCTTCCACCCTTTTATCCCTCCTTCCAGGGCCAGGTGCGTGTATTTACAGGTGCATATGCTCTGTGGTCACTGTCCTTGGCCTCAGGGAATCACACAACCCCTGGATCTCTTTGGGCCAAATCACTCGCCATAGAGATTCCTGGAGAGTGTGAAAAAAGGCTCATTTCCTTCATTTACCCAGCACTGTCATTGAAGATTATCTCCATCCTACTCAGTGGCTTGCCAGTTAATAAGCTTTCATTTACCAAGCTCCAGAGTAATGTCTACAACTAAAACCAAAGAAAACAAATGTGAATAGAGTTAAATTAAAAATAGATAAAAATACTGTACATATATTGAGGTACAATGAATACAATGTATCAAAACATGGGTTAAATATATAAAAAGGGCATAATCCATTGACCATCTTTTATGAAAACATGGAAAAGGTAGAGAGAGAGAAAGAAGAGTATAATGATGTTCAGATTTGTGGGTCAGACTTCTTTAACCAAAGTCTGAGACAAATAGGAAAAAACCTACATGTGGCATGTTAATATTGTCTATCAGATATTATGTTATTTATTATATTATCCTTCATATATTTTACATGGTAATCTGTGGAAAGCAGAAATTAAAGTGTTCTTCTATAGATAGTTCAGTAAAATTATTCATTGCAATATATATTTCCCAAGCCTTTCAACTAGCAAGTATGTAAAAATATTCTAATCTCAGGGCAAGATTTTTGACAACTTTGGGCTCTAGTTTCCAGCTGATATCTGGTCCCTTGTTAATTTTATTACATGTCTTTTGAGTTGAGATATTGCAAAGGATCATTTTAAAGTAAGTTATAACGAGTCAAGATTTAAAATATATCAATCCAAATTTTACTTGTTTCTTGAAAAAAAAAAAACCTCCTTTTCCCTCTGTATCATTAGGCATACTGTGTTCTTTACTGTGTGTGATTCTTACCTCAAGGGAAAGCTACCAATTAGACTTGATTAGAGAGTAGATTCCTTGGGGACAGCTGGAGAAAAGCTCATTAAATTTAATTATTGTAAAGATAGCAACAAGTTGAAATACGTTTTTTTTTCTCCCCATAATAGATATTCTAAGTTAGTAAATACTTTCACTGAGAATGTTTTCTCAGTAAAAATACATACAATACAATATATGTATTGTATATTGTACATGTCAGAGTTCCCCAAATGAAACATACACTTTTAACCACATGGTATGTTAAAATTCAACGCAAGTGAATAGTTACCTGTTTTACTTGTGTAATGGCACAAAGAAGAGTTGAGATGTAAACTGGTCAGCTAGATCTAGCAGGTCATGGGAGAAAAATGTCTCAAAATATGTAAACATATCAATCAGCACTATATTATACAGGATTACTTGATAACAATGAATATTAGAATAATGAATAGTTCTATAAAACACAGAAAACAATGAGTAGAATCCATTTTCCCCAACAGTAGCCAGTCACCAAAATTTGTTTTTATTCCCTTGTATCCCCACCATCTAAATTGTAAAATGAATGGATATGCATCTTATTCACTTGGTGTATTCATTCACTCATAATTCACTCATTTTTAAACAATGTATTACAACAAAATAAGTCAAAAATATGGGCTAAACATGAAACTACAAGGACTAAGAATAAACCAGTGTGTGGTCTAAAAGCAATCTAATGATTGTATATGAGATATTTTTATAAATCATGAAGAAGTGATAAGGAAAGAAAAGTCAATGGAAGAATTAAAGAGGTAATCCTATTTATTTTTAAGGTTCTTGAAAAAGTAAAATACCATAGGTATTTGCAGATGAATTTAACAGGTGTATACTTTAGATGTCTTATGTTTTATTATCAGAATAAGGCATTTCATTTAAGGCAAATTTTCACCCTTCATATGTGAATATGTAAAAAAAGGACAAATTCAAAAATATTCACTTTAGGACCATGTGATATATTTACCTTTATGAGGCTTGGCTCAGTAAAAACTTCCAGTTTTAACCATTGTATCATATGATATGTGGGCATAGAAATAATTCCACAAATCAAACCAGTCCAATAGAAAATTTTGCAACTATTCAAAATCTTATTCTCAATATGAAATCATCATAGAATATACCCAAAATGTGTGCATTATCAAGGCATTAATTTACTAATTTCATTTGTTTTCTTGTTTTTATTTTTTTAGCATGTGACTCGCTCTGTGTTTATTTGGGGGTACAGTGATGCGGAAAACACTTTTCCTCACTGATGTGAGAAGTGTAATCTAGTCATAGAATGTAACAAAGAGTCATGGGACTTAGTTATGTTCTGTATCATTGAATTGAGATTGAAATGCAAAATACTAGGAGATCATATCAAATGTTTGAGAAAGTAAGGCTTTACCCTAAATAAACACTAACTCAATGTAGTCTATATTAGACAAAAAGAATGAGCAGAGACTAGGTAAAGAGAAGAACAATGGCATTGACAGAAAAAAAAAATCACATTCCAGTGTTCCAAGGGGGGGGAGGGGAGAAAGACATTTACTATACAGTATAAACTGAATTTTCTAAAAGGTACTCCAACATGCTATGAATGATTCTCTGTGAAAAGTAAGTATTCATTATCATTTTCCTAGTATTTAAACTTTTTGTTAACTCTTGTTTACAATAAATGAGGTATGTTATTAAATAGAAAAAAAAAGTATATGAACCTTTTACATTTTCAAGAGATTCAAATAATAAAAGAAGAGTGACCTTCAAGAGAAATAATCAATACTTAAATTTATTCTGTACCTTGTTCATTAGTTTTGCTGTGTTTAAATACATTAGCATCAAGGACAGGATATCAGTCTATCAACCTGTTTCACATGCTTCACCTATTAAAATTTGTGACTTTCAGAAACATTCATGATTAAAAGTAAGGTCATGTGATACAGTATTAGCCAGCAACAAATGTATCTTTCACCTGTACTAGGATCAGAAGTTTATCATAAGTTTAAAAATGGGAAAAACATTATTGTAATTACTCGTCAAAATACAACAAGAATAATCAATAATTGCTCAGAGAATTTAGCTGTTTATATCTTATCACTTGTTTTATTTCTGGTGTGTGTGTATAGACACATATATATGGATGTATATAGATATATAGATATCTATACATATATAGATATCTATCCATATGTAGAAATAGATACCTATATCATAGGTATCTGTAGATATAGATATCTGATATATATCTATATAGATATATTGAGGGCATACATACCTATATAGATGCATATGTAGATGGCAAACATATATACATGTTTATATACATATACACATATGCATATGTATGCACACATGCATGCATGCATATGTATATATGGATATGAACATGTGGAATTTACACATAAATTAAATAAAGCAAATGTTACAGTGATGCATAGATGTCATCAGGATCATGACGATATTCTGTTGGTTAAAATCATGTCACAGTTCTTGTCATTCAGTGGTAGAGGACATGCATTTCAAGAGGCAGAAACCAATGTTGCCATCTCAAAGGCTGGGCACTCCACACATTTACATGTTTTTTATTCATAAATGGGGTGCACATGTTTTGACAGATGTATAAAATATTAAATTTATTTTTATTTTCCTTATTTTTTTGTATATTTTGTGAGTACAATTTCTGTTTTTTTACATTGTTATCTAGCTCAGGGTTCTCCCACCACCTTCCACCTTATCACTCATCAACCATTATCTTAATCTTTTATGCCCCTTCTACCTCCAATTTCCTCTTCCTACTCTCATGCTCTATGCTTCAATTCCACTGAAAGCTAATTCTGCTTAAAGTTTTCTTGTCTGTATGTTTGTTTGTTTTCCCTTCATACCTCATATAAGTGAAATCATCCAATATTTCTCTTTTTCTTTCTGACTGCTTTCTGTCAGCATGATGCCTTCTAGCTCCAAATTCCATGCCATTCATCTGTTTTGGGGCACTTGGGTTGTTTCCATATACTGGCTATTGTAAATAATGCTGCAATAAACATACAAGTACAGGTTTTTGTCACCTTTGGATAGATTCCCGGAAGTAGGATTGCTGGATCAAATGGGAGTTCCATTTTAAGTAACTTAAGGGTTCTCCAAACAGCTCTCCACAATGACTGGACCAGTTTGCATTCCCACCAATGGTGTAAGAGTGTTCCTTTCTCTCCACATCCATGTCAGCACTTGTTGTTGTCCCCACATCCTTTTTTTTTAATATGGGTCATTCTTACTGGTGTGATGGTTATCTCAGTTTTGGTTTGAATCTCCCTGATTATTAGTTATTAATTTTAATATGTGTGATTAGTTAAAATACCCTGTCTGGAAGATGTGTAAAAATTATTTAATTGCTATACTAGCTTATGTTTGAAAGTAACTTGTTGGAAGCTGTGGATGGGGAAAAAAGAAAAGATAGATGAAAGATCTAAGATAGAGACAAACTCGAGTCACAGATCTGTGCTTAGTGAATTTAAGCCATTTATTAGGAGTTCCAGACCCACTTAAATATCCCGGTAAAGGAATGATTTCAGTGTGGCAGCAATGAAGGAATAACCCAGGATCCTGTGGTATGTAGCACTTGGGGGTGGGAGGAGGAGGAATTTGTTACCTAGAAGAAAAACAATAGTAAGAGTAAACATGTTTATCTTTCAGAAACATGTGTCTTCAGTGGGACTATCCTAGGAGGTTAGGGGACTGCTGTCACAGATAAGAGACTTGCTGAAACCATCTCTTGTGTGCTTGAGATGGCTAAGAATAGAAAAAGGTTTCCCTTTATCTAAGACATATCTCTAATCTATAGCACCCCATAGTAAACAATATTTTAAATTCTAGGTGCTCTACTAACTTCTGTACAATTCAGGTCAAATTCTCAGTTTCACATATTCCAGTACCATAATCTCAAATAGCAAGAGGTTGCACTAGAAATCATTTTAATGTTAATATTTGATTATTTGATTATTATAAACCACAACACACACTGTTTCAAACTCTATGACAAATTAATCCAAAAGGTGTTTCTACATTTCTTTCAGGGGAAGTTATTTTTTTCTACCTTACTAACTCTACGTAATATAAAATTTGAGACAATTTTTCTCACTATGGTATAGAATATGTCATCTTAAAATGTAGGTGACCATGCTCATACTCTACTGAGTTTTTTCCAAGATTTTATAATCTGCATTATATCATGTTGCAGCCTAATTGTGTATCTGTGGAATGTAGAACTATGAGAGTGTCATCAAGAACAATGTCCCTGTATTCATTCAGAGCACAAAGTTTAGTAACAATGAAGGATAATTAGTGTGTATTAATGGAGGTTAGCTGAGTTAAAGCAATTTTAGATGTGGTCTCCTGACCTCTTACCATTTAATTATATTCATTCTAGTAACCCAGATGTATGGTGGTTATATTTATATATAAACATAATGCCTTGCTACAGTGTGTGATTTTCAGAGATAGAAAAGCATATTTTACACCCTGTTCCAAATAAAGTGCCTTCAATTTCTCCACTGAAGAAAATCACATAAGCAGAGGAAAGATTTGACTTTTGTAATTTTGACACATCACAAAAGGTGAAAATTGCAAACTATATAGTGATAGGAAAGAAATATGCCAGTGATTGCATTAGGATTCTACTGTATTAGCAGCAGGATCAGAAATATTAACAAAAAAAGGATGTGGAGAGAAGGGGACACGCTTACACTGCTGGTGCGAATGTAAACTGGTCCAACCTCTATGGAAAGCTGTGCAGAGGGCCCTAAAATTAATGAAAATGTAACTACCATTTGACCCAGTAATTGCTCTCTTGGGAATTTACCCAAAGGAGACTTCAATGTGGGTACAAAGGGACACCTGTGCTCGGATTTTTACTGCAGCATTATTTATAATTGCAAGGACATGGAAGCAACTGAAGTGTCCAAAAACAGATGACTTGATGAAATAGATGTGGTCTATATACACAATGGAATATTACTCATCAATTAAAGATGACAAATTGGACGATTTTATGATAACATGGATAGACTTAGAAGAATTTGTATTAGCAGAAACAAACCAAAAAGAAAAAAACAGAGACCAAATGGTTTCACTACTATATGGGACATGGGAAAGATAAGCAAAAATCCATGAAGAAAAGTCAAAACAAGTCAACAACCAAATTGAAGTACATGACCTGGGTGGGGGAGGGGTGCTGGGACAGGGTGGGAACGGTCAGGAAGGGGAGGTGAACCCCAGAGATCATGAAATATGAAATTTATATATAAATAAATTATTAAGAAAAAAGGTGTTAATTCACGGGTTATATATCATATATTATATATATATTAATATATATATATATATATAATCTTCATTGCTATATAACTTAGCTCAAAAGAAAATATTTGACCCCCCAAAAGTTCAGATGAGTTGAGGCTCGTTAAAATTATGCTCATGCAGTCATTATTCAAGAATACTTGACTTGTTGAGTGATGCCAAGGAGAGTTCTCTCTTGTAAGACACAGGCACACAACCCTTTGAAAAGACTTTGTCACACTTCTCAGTAACTCCAGAGATCCAAATGCAGGCTATATATTCTTCCTGTGGAAGGCAGTAAAAGGCATTGGTATGCAAAATTGCTGAGCAAGCAGGAAATCCTGGATGACTCTGGTAGGATGAAAGACCCTATTTCTTCGGGTGAGAAATAAAAGAAGGATCCTGGCTACAGGGAGCACTAGAGATCCCTGGATATGTCTCTCTGGATGGGACTAGTACTCTATATGATCTGGCATTATTCCTATTTGGCTGATTGTTTTTTACTTCCCCAAATCTCTTTATCCTTTCCATTTATATTGAAAACAGCTAACTCAGTGTCCTAAATGGATGATGTGATCACTCATTGAAAAGGGAATATTATAGGAAAGCAAATGTAGATTCTTGTGGAAAATGTCAAATAAGGTACATGTTTATAATACTATTATCATTATTACTCCAATTACTAATTTAAATTTATTCATCTCCTAAATAACTCCATCATCCTCCAGGTTCATTTTAGTTTGTAGATTTCTTTCAAGTTCTTTTACAGTTTTCTAACATAAACTTGCAATTCCATTTCCAAGGTTAAATAAATTCATTTTGCCTCTGGTTATATTGTATTTCTATTTTAATAGCATAAGTTTACTGATTCCACACATAATAACAACCATGTTTTTAGGTAAATTTTTGGAGTTGGCAAACATTTTTTAAAGTTCCCCCAAAAGATCTAACCTTTAAAAAAAAAATCAATCATCTACCCTTTCCCAACTCCCATTCATTTTTCAAATCAGTCTTAACATAAACCAAATAGAAGCCCATGAGAGTTCTTAGCTTTGTCAGTCGACATTTATAAATTTAAAGCAAATCTTGTAAAATAAATATATGAAAATCATGATCACCTTGTTGTTGGTGGCCAGGTGCAAGATACCAGAGAAGTATCATGTTAGCTTTGGGCAGCATGGTAGGGCCAACTGCAGGACAGGCTATTTACATTTTTGGGGGGAATACCTGTGACTCTTGACTTTTAACATTTGCTGTATTACCTTTATAAAATGCTTATTTTCCTTTTTTTTCTTTTCAACCGAGGAATTTTTTATGCCTTTAGTTTTGAGATTCCCTCGCCCATGTCCGGAAATTTTTGCTCTCTTTTTGTTTATTGTTTGCTGATGGCTATGGCTTTTACTTGCCTTTTATTTATATATTTACTTATTTATTTACTTATTTATTTAGTAGAGTGATAGATGTAGATAAAAGTGAGCTTACCGTTGAAACTAATATTTGTTTAGGCAAACCAAGCTCTCCCCACACTGACATGAGGTTAATAAGTTTGATGGACCCAGGCCAGATTTTGGTGACTTTAAAGTTAGATTAGAGGGCTGAGGGAGCTGAATGGCTATCAGAAAGGAAAATAAGAGTGGACAGACGAGGTACCAGAGACAGAGGAAGAGGCCCCATATTGGGCGCCAGATGTTAGCAGCAGAATGCAGGGTACGAGAGAAGAATCACAAGGGAGATTATTCAGCTGTGATTGACGGCCCAATGGAGGTTATGAACCAAAAGGCAACTTTATTAACAAAGGAAAGGGGTATTTATAGAGACACAGGGTGAGGGTCTGGTGAACTTCAAAGAAGACAAACACAAACCTGAGAGACAATTAACATTTTAAAACCTAAGAGTAATTGAGGAATGGGGAGTATAGGCAGGTAGGTGATCATTATCTTTGATTAGGGAAGTCAAGCAGCACCATTCTTGCAATCTCAAAAGATCAATGCAATAATCCAGCCCCACAGTTTGATAGAGGAAAAATTAACAAGAGAGGTTTTCCTTCTCTTGTTTGCAAAATGTCTCTGGTTTGTAAATGATGCAGAGCACCTTGTTATACAGTCTGAGAGGGAAAACAAGAGAATATAATCTCTTCAACCTATACTTGAAACTCTTACCTCAAGATTTACTAGCTTTTAAGATGCAATAACCATGAAGGGCCAAATAAAACTTAACATTAGACATGCTATAGAGTTAAGGTAAATAAAGATTAGGTAATCATTCTATTTATTTTTAAAGTGAGGCATTTTAATAAGGGATTCAAATATATCTTGTGAATAGTAGCTTCTGGAGATCTAAAACAAATTTCCTTAGAAATAGTGGTTAATTTCACTGTAATTCAATATTTGAAAAGACTTTGACATATGTGTAATCTAAGCATAAGTGCTATTTAACTCCCTATTTCTGGGCCAAGCTATAATCTACTTACTTCCTATTTACTCATCTGCATATTCCTCTCTCAATGAATCTATCATGTACCTATCTTCTATCTATCTCTCATCATTGTATCATCTATATTGTGTTATCATGTATCCTCTGTTTCTATCAGTGTCTGTTACCTGTCTACCTGTCTAACACCTGTCTATATTTAGTAGCACAGATTATTTACAAAGTATAAAAATCAAATAACAGTCTTAGAAATGGTAAAACAACTTAGGCCTTTTATAAGGTAGTTACCAACTTGAGGTACCCAACTGTATTCTTCATTCACTGCATTGAGATTTTTCTCCAAATTCTTCTAAAAATCTATTTCCTTCAGTCACTTTTCTATGTTTGCAACTTCACGTGTCTGAATTTGTACACAAATGTGTTAGCATCAGCTCATTGATAGGTTAAATGTCATATGGACATAGAACAGAAATTTGGACTCATTCACATGTTTTCTGTGATATTTATATTTCCTTTCCATTCGATCCTTTTCTTAAAGTAGTTTTAATAGGGTTACCAACTGAAGTATAAAGAAAACATAAATACTTGACAATAGGAAAGCACACAAAATCATTTAATAGTGGTAGAATATTGTTATCCAGAAAAGTCCCCCAGAATGATGAGAAATCTACATCACTATTTTTTACCTGAGTCTGACTCAGTTTAAGTTTTTATGTTTCTCTTTATTTAAGTGACCCGGCTATATTCTCCATATCACCTTTCACAAATCTTCTGGATATATTTTATTATGTTCTTAGCAAAATCTCCAAATAGAACTAGACTGTATTAAAAATAGTTTGAACTTCCTCAAGTTGAGTGAAGGCTACACTAGGATTTTTATTCTACTAAAACCTTTCTCTAGCATAATCCTAAAATAGCCCTATGAAATTGCTGATAGATCCGTGGGAGTTTAACGCATTTATTTGAGGGAAAAATTTAACCACGTACAGTATACAAAGAACGTTCTGATTGAAAGGTGCTATAAAACGAGAGATATTTTTTTCTTATGCTGTTCACACTTGAAAGAAAAATTGTTGAAAACTGACCGTGGCATGTGGCTATAGATAGAAGATATTGAAATTTTAATAAATGTGATTCAGACTGGTGTAGGAGTATAAACTGGGTCTTAAATCTGATACCTTCATGAGCTATTAATTTAACAAACCATGCAAAAAATAGTGTCAGAAAATTCTAGTCTTGTTTTCAGATTTTGGGATATGAATATGATTTTATAATCTTAGCATATACTGGTTGATTTCAGTGGAAACAAAAACCTTCATTTCGTTAGATGACTTTATATACTTTCCCTGATCCAAATTTATCATAATTACAATAATTAGGATCCTAAGACCCTGTGTAAGACAGAAATCTGCATCAACAAAAATATATATTTTTTTAACTGAGCTAATTCAGAATGGCTTATTTTTGGTCAACTTAGCAGAAACAATCACTAAGAAATTCTCAGGAGGTAGATATCTCTTGAAAATCCCAAAGGCTACTTAAACCAATAAAATCTTAAGCCTGTGTATCCTGAGATTTAAGTGGAATTTCTATTCTGAATTGGAAAGAGAAAGAATCTCTCTGTATTTGGGTACATTGGTAAAATTGGAGAAAAATAGTATTTCTCGTAGAAAATATGTCCTATTCCAGGCAGCATAGTGCTAAAAATTGTTAGTCAATAAGAAAAAAAACTGTTTCATAATATTAAACTTGTGGTTACATATTAAAATGGTATTATCCAGTTGGGCATGATGGCATGAGTCTGTAATCCAAATGCTGGGAGGCAAGAGGTCAGGGATCAATTGAGTTCACGGGTTTGAGACTACCCCCAGCAACATAGCGATACCTGGTCTGGAAAAAGCAGGTAGGTATGGTGGCGGGCGCCTGTGATCCCCACTACTTGGGAGGCTTAAGCTGGGGATTGTTTGAATCTCTAAAGAAATAAATAAACAAACAAGCAAATAAATAAATAAATAAATAAAGTGGTACCATCCAATTGGGGAAACCTATGATCAGTGATGGAAGGATGGTGTTTGTGGTTTCAGAATCACTGTAGCATCCATTGTATATTAGCTAATGGCAAATATCTCTTCATGTGAAAACTCCCAGAAGGGTTTATTATAGCAGCTTAAGCTTTTCAGCTCATACAAGAAAATAAGCAAAAATTTAAAACAAACACATTTTGTGCCCACATCAAATACACCCTGAGGAAATTAACAGCCAAGGGGTCCTCAGGACTTTGACCCTCATCTCAGGTATTTTGTCTAAAATCTTTGTACTTGGGTTTATCTGTCCAATTTGTCCAATTTGGTATGCAAACAGGATCTAAAGACTGTCCTATGTGCATTGTTTAGTAGAATTTGTTATGAAGCTTCCAAGAACTATCCAATAATCATCTCCCAGCATCCTATCATGCCTTGTTCATTTCAGTCCATCATTCTCACTTGCTTGTTGACTGGTAAAAAGCAAGGAGACAGAGATGTGACACAACATGACACATCAATCAAGGACTGTTGGAAAAAAGATACAGTTTGGAGTGTTCAAAGTTTTGCCTTTTGGAAGTGAATGGCTTTGCATTTCTCTTAGGGGGAAAAAAAATTAAGGACCAATCCAAAACTGAAAGAGGAAGAAATACAGTATCGATCCAAGTGCTGCTTGCTGAGTCATAAGGAAATTGAAATTGCTTGAAGGAAAGAAAGGGAAGTAGTGGAGCTGATGAAAACCCTGAGGAAAGTGTTCAAAATGAGATCACTGCATCATAATCATTTCATGTTGGTGAACTCGTCAAGACTTCAAAGAGAAGGATGGTGGGAACTGAGATTTTTCCTCAATGAAAGTGCATATGTTAGGTTTGAATTAGTTTCTCAAATGTTTAGTGACTCTCATAGACATTTTAATTCCTTCACTTAAGAGAGGTCTTTCAGGGAGGAGATAATGGGAGTTCTCCTTTGCCAAGAGTATTATTCAGTTGTGGAAGGAAAGGTAGCAAGTCACTCTTTTGTTTACATTCAGAGATGGGACTTGGAACATTTCCCAGGCCCTCCCCATCTGCTCCTTTCACTTGGCCATTAAGTGGAATCATATGTGGAGGTTTTATCATCCATCATGATGATGGCAATCTTGACTTCTTCAAAGTAATTGAAAGGATTTCAACATTGAAATTCTAATGCACAAAACATTTTTTCACAATAAGAGTAGTATTCTGAACTCTGCATAATTTTCAGAGATTAGGGGAACATTTCTTTGAATTTGTGCTTGTTCCCTAGAAATAAGACATGTGGCAGCCTTGACACATCTTATTTTTAAATAGTAAACAGGATTTCTAGTGGATAATAGCACTTTCTCTTTTACTTATGTATAGTCCTTGCCTTTTACTTTGTCAGTGAGGTCTAAGCATATCTATTTCCACCTGAGTCTTTTGTAATATTGAAGTATTTTAGAGAACCTCTTGATTCTAAAATGTCATTTGCATCTTGATTTTGAACAACTAGAGAAAGAACACAGATTTGTGAGTCCACACGTCCAGTGAGAAGTTAAGCCAAAACCTAGGAACACAGAGAGTTTTAATTAGGAATAAAATTTTGGTAAAAGGCTAATATTTCACCTGAAACTTTGGATTTACAATGTCCTAGGATTTTTTTTTTTATTAAATGACAATGATTGTGTCATATATAGAACATTCAGAAAAACATTGGAGGGAATTCTATTGTAATATATGCCCAGATCTGTATGTTTTCTTCGTTCAAACAAATCTATCTCATTTTTGTATTTGTTCAGTTTAAATTTGTAAGAAAGAAGATATATTTTTCATCTTGAATAAAAAATGGTAATACCTTCTCTAATAACATCATGAGAATGGAAAAAAAAACTAGGAAATGCAAAATCTTGACTTGAAAAATGTCTTTTTAAATTTTATAAACTTTTTTCAAAATAATCCTTGAGCTAATTGGGCCACAAACATCCTCAGGATTTTATGATCGTGCTGGGAGTAATGCCGCATTGGTCTTTGTGGTTTTCTGTTTGTTTGTTTGTTTGTTTGTTTGTTTTAGCTATCTAAGAATTTCAAAAATGCTTACTGAGCTCTGAGGCTTAGTAGTCTTTGCTGCTTCAATTTCTAAGAGTAACTTTGAGGTAGGTGACAATCCAAACTCATCTGGAACCTCCAGATGGCAGGTGTGTGGCACTCTTCTCCAGGCTCCTTTTTGGTGGCATTTCTGGTGGTGACACTGACAGCCTCCTTTTCTCCAGACCCATGTGGTTTGTGGACACATATTTTTCTTTTTTCAAATTTTCTTTTCTGCATACAACCTTGGTCATATTCGTATAGTGTCCTCACCCAGGAAAAGGGCAGCTATTAGAAAAGGAAGAGATCAATGGTCAGACATCGACCAATTGACCAAATCACAGAGAGAGGCAAAGTCAGGGTGACAGGAGATGAGATGCAGGTAAGGGGGGACAGGGAGTGTCATACATAAGGGGGTCAATAGTTACACAAATATGACCGAGGTTGTAAGAAATAATAAAAAATAAAATTTAATAAAAATGACTCTTGAAAAGGGGATCCTAGTTTGTGGTTAGTCAGCAATAAATATATATTGGTTCATTCCATGAAGGTGGATAAGCTGAGTATCAAAATAAGTAGGATCCCAGCTCCAAGAGCTTGCAGGCCAAAGATAAAGGAGTTGAACACACAGGTTAAATAAAACCTTTTCAAAGAATGTCTGCCAAGGACTAACATAATTACTGCTTGGGTAATGGCAGAGTATATGGAGGAAACAATTAGGAATGGCGAGGTTATTGTTAGGATCCCATTAGCAGGTTTCTCACAGAATAAATGATAAACCTTTAAGAATCAAACTTAGAATTCTTAGTACCATCAGATATTGAAATCATGTGAAAATCCCCAACAAATGGTTGCTAAATCTCTGAGTACACAACTCTGGAGGTAGGCAATTCTTACTTCCTTGATATTTCATTCTGTTATTGACAAACCTGGTTATATCATGAGGGTGGAATTTTTCCTACTCTATAGTCTGCTTCTTAATCTTAATTCTACATCTTTAAAATGAATGGAATCCTTTTAAATTTTGTGGCACATCACTATATTAAAATACTAGAAGAAGACTGTGATGTCTTCTTGTGTTCTCTTAGCAAAACTCACTGATGGAATAGTCTCTGTTTACTGATCAGCCTTGGCCATACCTTTAAGGGACATATAATTGGTTTGGTGACCCATACTAATGTAGCTTCAGTTCTATTAGTCTTATAGCTTTGCTTCTCATTTTTTGTTGAAGGAGCAACATATAGCCTTTATTCTTATTAAATGTGTCTTATAAAGCACAGCTTGGTATTCCAACTAAATGCAAACTTTTGGTTCTCAGTCACCCAGGGCATTTCAGGCCCTTGTGTGTGAATGATTTGTAAAATTTGATCATGCTGCCTTCTGTATTATCAGAAGAGTTCATAAAAGTCAAATTGGAGCTACATCTACAAGGAAAATGACTTTCTCTTGCTATCTATTTTCTGTTAATCTCTGCAGGTTGTTTTAGCTATTTGTGAAAGGATAATATCTTTTGGACATTAAATGTGAAGACTGCAGGCAAAGAAAGGGAAGAGTCAAAGATAAGCATTAAACTCCTACAAATGAGGATGAATACAAAGTTAAATTCAGTATTAAATAGTTCTGAACCTGTGTCCATATCTGACATACTAGCAGTGAGAACTGAGGAAAATTGCTAATTTCTGAATCTTGATTTTCTGACATGGAAACACACATACACATACCCTCAGTTGTATTTGTTTATATTTTATTTTTATCATCCCAAGGCATTGCCAGGATTGGATTTTTATATGAAAGTGCCTGACTATTGACAGCTAGATTTTTCTCTTTTGCTAGACATTTATAATATCCAGGGGAAATGAACAAGTCTACAAATAATAGAATTTGGAAATGGTGAGTATATAGGAGACAGAAGTATCCACAAGTGGGATGTGCTTAAGTGACCAGTCGACACTTCCCCTTTTGAATACTAGTATGATGGGATGTGATGTTGCATTCTATACAGGCAAAGGTATATAATTGAGGAAGGGACAGAAAAACAGTCTGGGAGGAGGATCTGTTTTGTGTTACACAAATATATATGCAGACGGTACGATCCTTAACAAAGAGATTAGTGCTAATATAAAAGTTCATCTCACCAACTAGGTCTCTTCATGGGTTAAAATGATGTTTCTCTTATTTATTTCTAATTTTCCTTCAAGTGAACACATATATGTGAGTAAGAGGCTCATTTTCAGTTCTTAGATTGTTCTAACATGAGGAAAAGGAATCTATATTAATGGAGAAAATTGCATCTATGGAGCATCCTTAGATAAGATCATTGTTATATTTATATATCATATAATTTATATATCTCACTTATATATATATATATATTTGTATATCTTTTATATATAATTTTATATATTTTATTTTATATATCATATATATGTATGATATCATGTTTGTACTCCCTCTACCCAAAGTACAAGCTTTTCTTTCTCTTGGTGAGGAAGGTCATGCTGCTACTGTCTATTGTTATTGTGTCTGTTCCAAAGCAGTGACCTTCAAGGAGCTCTTTCCAGAACAATCGCATTTCTCGGTATTTGTTTCTCACCTGAAAGTGGCAGCTGGCTTTATCACCCTTTCCATGCACTTCCCTGAATAAAAACAAAGTTCACAGCAATTTTAGGTAGAAGTAACAAATAACAAGTGATTGCTAGATTCCGAAGAAATCATTTTCTGAGCGCTGCTCTGAATTGCCATTTAATCCAAACTTCCTCACCTCCCAAGGACACATTCTTACAGGAAAGGGGCTGTGTGTCAGGAGTGCAAACACCCATGAACACAGCTCTTACCGACTACACAAGCAGAGGCAGTAAATGACAGTAAACATACAGGATTTAGGAGGCAACACCCCCTTTAAAAAAAAATAAAAGCTTTAATTTGTCTCAAGGTTTTCCCATCACCTTCTCTTGCTCTATGTTTCTGGTACTGTTGGGATAGACAATGATATAATATATATGTGTGTGTATCTGTCTGTCTATCTATCTATCTGTCTATCTATCTATCTATCTATCTATCTATCTGTCTGTCTGTCTGTCTGTCTGTCTGTCTGTCTGTCTGTCTGTCTGTCTATCATCTCTCTATGTGCATGTGTATGTGTATATATATATATGTATACACATATACAGTACATATACAGATACATATATAGTACAAGGACATACACAGATGCACCATCAACAGAAAAATTAAAAATTCAAAAAGCTTTAATTTAATTGAAATGAGTATCTACTTATTATTTGCAACAATGTGAATATTAAAAAGCCATGTTTTTAAGAATATATATGCTTAACTGAAGAAAAATATGTACCTGATTCAATATGAATTATATGTATTAAGCATAAAAACAGCCTAAGGATCTTCACAAAGAATATACTACACACAAAAAAAAAAAGGAGAAGGAAGGGAGGGAGGGAGGGAGGAAGGAAGGAAGGAAGGAAGGAAGGAAGGAAGGAGGAAGGAAAAAGCCTTTTTGACACATATTGTTTCAATTACTTTGGACTCTGTGTCAATCAGAAAAAACAGGATTTGTTGATCTACTTCTGTGTCTGTGGCAGTTCAGATAAATACCCTTTTATCTTTAATGATAACAAAAACTTCCTTGCAAGTCATGGGAAATTCAAAATGAGCATAAACATCAGTTTAGTCTTCATTCCATGCTCTAATTTGGAGTCATAAATGCTAAATGGCTTTCTTATTATTCACTAATGTGAGTCATTGAGTAAGTATTCTGATTCCTAAAAAATAAAAAAAAAGAGAGAGAGAAAATCAAAAGTGAGAATACTCTTCTTGAGTAAGTGGATATTTTGATGGAGGATTTTAACACCTATCTCAAGACTGAAGACTAGCAAAAACCAATACAGATTTCTCAGGAGAGAACAGAGATCATGGCTATTGAACAGATTGTACTGGCATTTAAGCTAATACAGTAAAGTTTTCTAAGAGACGATTACGAAGAAATGAAATATGTAAATGAACCAAACCACTTTGACGGATAAGCAGAATATGACTATGTTTCTTCTGTAGGTTAAAAGACATATAGTGTATGTATAGGAAGAAAAAATAAATTAATAATTTTCAGAAAGACTATTGGTGACTAAAAGATAGTAAATTCTGGAACTGTAACCACACGCTTCTTTTTGATTAGATTGCTTTGACTATTCTGGGATTTTAGATTCCATGAATTTCAGTAATGTTCTAATTATTTGAAAATGCCATTTTAATCTTGATGAGGATTGCACTGAAACTAGGTATTTCATTAGATAATATGGCAATATTAACAATCTTAATCTTTCCAATCTCTGAGTAGGAATCATCTTTCCATTTCTTTGTGTCTTCTATTTTATCTAACATTGTCTCATAGTTTTTACTGTACATCCTTTATCACCTTTCTTAAGATTAGTTCTATGCACTTCACTTTTTTGGTGCTGTTATACTGGAGTTGTTTTCTTGATTTCTCTCTCTTTTAGGTCATTGTTTTCATATAGGAATTTAACTGATATTTGTAAATTGACTTTGTAGCCACTTTACTGTATTGTTTATCATTTCAGTTTGTGTTTCAGAGATTTCTATGTATAAGTGTTATGACTTCTACAAATAGTGATAATTTTGTGTCTTTCCTAATTTGGATTCCTTATAAATCTTTCTCTTTACTAATTGCTCTAACTTGAACTTCCAATACTATTTCAACTAGGAGTAATGAAATGGATATAGTTGTCTTACACAAAATCTTAAAGGAAAATATTATTTCAGTCTTTCAACATTGACTGTAATGCTACCTGTGTATTTGGTATTGGTGGTCTTTATTATGTTTAGGTATATTCATTCTATCTCCATTTTTGAGGGTTTTTAGACTAAAAGAATGTTGACTCTTACCACATGCTTTCTCTCTAGCAATATCACTTCTCATATTGCTATGACAATATAGTTTTTTATCTTTCCTTTTCCTGACACAGTGAATAACACCGATTTTCTGCTGTTGAACCATTCTTGTGGCACTGCAACAATACCTGTTTTGTTATGATAGGTGATAATTTTAATTCATTGTTGAATTTGGTTAGCAAAATTTTGTTGAGAATTTCTGCATCTGTATTCATCAGAGATATTGGTCTGCAATTTTATTTTGCAAGATTTTGTCTTTATAATATCAGAATAATGTCAGTCTCATAAAATGTGTTTGGAAACATTCACTCATTCTTGAGTTTTGAAGGACTTTAAAATGGATAAGTGTAAGTTGGTTTTTAAGGTTTGATAGGACACACTGGTGAAACCATTTGGTCTGGACTTTTAGTTTTCAGGAGGCTTTTGATAACTGTTTAGATCTATTTGCTTATTGTTAGTCTGTTCAGATTTTCTATTTATTTTTGACTCAGTCTCATAAGGAGTAAACCATTAAAACATTGTCCTGTTCTTCTAAACTATTCACTTTATTGGCATATCGATGTCTGCAGTAGTTTCTAGCTATCCTTATTATTTGGGTATGCTTGTTGTGCTTAGCATTTATTTATGATTCTATTTATTAGATTTTTTTTATTTTTCTTTTTAGGCATAGGTAGAGATTTTTATATTGTATTTTTTATTCAAAGAAAAAGCTTTTGGAAGTGGGGGCACAAAAAATAAGGAAAGGAAAAATCTTTCTGCTTCATAGATCTTTCTGACTGAATATAGTACGTCTACATTGTTTATATATGACCTAATTTTTATTTTCTTCTTTCTACACCCAAAAATGTCAGAATATAGTAAAAAAATACAGCAATCAAAATAGCATGTACTGGAGTAAAAGAAAGATATAGACACCAATGGTGTAGAATTGAGTGCCCAGAATAAACCCATGCATGTATAAACAGTTAAACCATGACAAAGAAGTAGGAGTATTAATTGGAGTGATGACAGTCTCTTCAACAGATGACATTGGGACTATTGGACAGTCATATATAAAAGAATGAAACTAGATCATCATTTTACACTTTATGCAAAAATTAAAATAGAATCAATTGACAACTTGAATGTAAGACCTGAAATTATAAAATACATGAACAAAAATTGACAAGACAGTCTCCTATAGCACTGTCAATGATATTTCTGCAAGTTGTGCCCAACAACAAGAGAAAACTAAAGAGAATATATAAAAGAGGGCTCTAGCAAATAAAGGCATCTTCACAGCAAAAGGGATTTAAATAAAGACACTCTACTGAAAGAGAAAATATTGCATGTTGTATATATGAAAAGATGCTAATATTCAAGATCTATAAAGTGCTCATGCAATTTTCAAAACAAAAGCAAATAACCCAATAAAATTGGTAAAGGAACTAAATATGCATTCTATTAAAGAAACCATGAAGATTATCATTATATACATAAAAAATGTTCTCCATCACTTATCAGCAGAGAATTGTGAATCAAACACACAATGAGGCATCATTACACACCTATGAGAACAACCCACATCAAAAAGTTCAGAAACAAGAAGTGTTGGTGACTTGAAGAAAAAGAAATTCTTGTCAACTTTTGATGAGAATGCAAACTGTTACAGTCCTTATGGAAAACAGTGTGTTGGTTTCTCAAATATTAAAACTAGAATTACCATAAGCTCTAGCAATTCTACTCCTGAGTAATAACCTGAAAATTTTTGGGAAAATACTAATGTGAGGATATGTATGGACTCCTGTTTCCTGCAGTCCTATTCACAGCAGTCTCCTTACAAAAGCAACCTAAGCATTCAATGACAGATACACATGTACCTACATGCGTATGCATATGCTTGTGCATGCACACACAAAGCATGTACGCACAAGCACATTGTACATGTATGTGCATGTACATAATGGTGCACACATACGCACATATACACACATGCATGGGTATGTCTATGTGTATGTATAGGCAAGCAGATATAGATATGCACATGTGTGTATGCATATAGACTCATAAATGCACATGTTTGCCCATATATATATATATATATATATATACCAATACTATATATGTCTGCATATGTGTTACATGCATATGTATGCACAGGCATGTATATGTGCACACATGCATATGCATGGATGTGCTGTGGAATACTATTCAGCCATAAAAAATATGAGCTCTTGTAGTGGTTTTAGACCATACTGTGCTAGATGTTCAGAGATCAGCAGTTTCAGTGTCACCATTGTAGAAATATTTACACCATTAAAATTAGCAAACAATCCAAATCAGAATTTTTTAAATTTAGTGCTTGACCTCAGAAAGTCAGTTTTCAGCCTACCTCTGAAATTAAGTCTTTAATCATGTACATTGTTCATCTGTATGAATTTTGGTTACTGTGTTTGTTACTTCATTACTGAAACATGGTCATCATTCCATCAGCATTATAATTCTATTTGAAGATTTTCTGTGTGTTGAGGAAAATGAAAGCAAATTGAGTATAGATCTCTTTTATTGGACACCTGAGTCTCCTAGAAGCTCCTGAAAGATTAATATTCACCCCCTCTTTGGCCTATGTTTGTCACAAGACCATCTGTTAATTATCCAGGAGGCTGAGAAAGTAAATGTCAGCTTAGGTAATATTTGACCACAATTGCCTTAGAGTAATTATACTCATCTTCTGGGATTATAATTGTATCCCTGAACAAAATCAAGAATTAGTTGCTAAGCAAGAAGTAGAGTATGAAGGCTCTATGACAGCCAACTCAGAATGGTCACTACTAAAGGCTGATCATGATGAAAGATTTTCTTATGTGTTGAGCTCCTTATGGGATAGATGGAGTTTCAAGCAAAGGCAAATGTATATAAACTGTTGACAATATCCACCATGGGGTGTCAATAATAACTGATGTTTTTGGTCTTGAAAAATATATTCCCTTAGATACCACATCTATTGAGTTATTTCATGTAGAAATAGTTGTACCATGAAAAGTAAAATTATTTTAGCAGAAAACTAGCATAACCCTCTATTTTCTTTGCACTCTGAAAATGATCTTAGTCTCGGAGGTATCTCAATACATTATTATATAATATATTTTTGATATTCACCATATAATTAATTCAAGCAATCCTTTTGAGATCTTTCAAGATTAGCATTTTATTTTCTGCACAAAGGTATTTGCCAGTTAGCCCATTTTAAATGACAATAGAGAAGACACTTTTGCGTACATGTTATAGGTAACATTTATTTTACAAACTATCCACAGCTGTACATTCTGCCTAGTCAAAGACAGCTTTTACATCCAAAGGGCAAGGACCAGTGCTTGCTTGTCCTAGGAGGAAACAGCAAGATAGCTATTGAGTTCTATTTAGATGGTGACAGGTGCTCTCAACAATTTGGATGCTGAAATAAAGGCAGACTTGTATTAAAAAAAAAAAATCCAGGGGGACAGAAAACCTATCTCAATTCAATCAGTTGTGTTGATTATATTTCTTGGACATCTCTTGAATCAATTTTTTACCTCTCCTTCACCATCACAGCTGTATTAGGAACAACAGCCCCTCCCGATGCTTCCTCCACAGTGTACTCATCCTTATCTTTGTAACACCAAATCTGATCACATCAAAACCCTGCTAAACACAAAACAAAACTGAACAGTCTTTAGTGTCTCTTAGGATAAAGCCTAAAAATTTCAGCCTAGCACAAAGCTTTCACCAGACAAGGTCCAAGGTATGCATTCATGTCATCACTCGTGAATTAACTGAGAACAGAGAACATGCCTCCTTTGTGAGAATAACAGACACCAGTGCTTGCTTGTGCATGTATTATTTCTTCCAATATCAACATGTTGCCACTTAAAACAGGCAAAACAAACAAACAAACAAAAATCTTCCTTTTTTACTCATCCCTACGCTCCTCTCTATATGATATATTCTACAACCTAACATCAGTTGCACAGAAGCTATTTTCCGCACCTTCTCTTCTAATAACATTAAGACAATCTTAGTCATCAATTACCTGACATAGTTTTTAAATTTATTTGTTTGGTTGTCTACCACCTCAGTCTTTTTGTTCCAGATTACTGAAAGTATCTTATACATTTGTGTATTTCAAGGAGAAGAATGTTGAGATTATTATTGAATGAATGGATTAGTCAATTAGTATATATATCTCCTTGTGGCTAGAAAAAAATAAATTCTTGTGTTCATTTTTAAAATGTATGTATGTATGTATGTATGTGTGTATGCATTTATCTGTATGTGGGAAGAAAACAAGTTACAGATAGGTATATATATTACAACACTATAATTACACATTTATAAACCATGCAAAATAATGTATTGTTTACTCATATATGAGATCTAAAAGTTTCAAATACCACAGGAATGTTAAATATCAAATCCAGTGCACTGATATTATTTCTGGGAATGTATAATGGGAAATAGGGTAGACAAGATTTCCACAGAGAATCTCTGTGGTGGCTTTTTTTTTTAAATTTAATTTTTCTTAATTTTGCATATATATGTATATATATATATATATATATATATATTATTGTGTACCCCTGGTTTTCCCACTTCCCTACATCTGTTAATCATCATGCTCTTTTGTGCCCTGCGCCTCCCCTGCCTTCTTCCCCCTCTTCCTCTCTTGCTCCATCGTTCAGCCCCGTTGTTTGTTTCTAATTTTTCTTATTCATTTCTTTTTCCCCTGTATCTGTCATATAAGTGAGACCATCCTGTATTTCTCTTTTTATTTTTGGCTTATTTCTTCTAATATGAGTCCTCCTAGTTCCATCCATGTTGCTGCAAATAATAAGATTATACAGACAACATTAATAATAGCACAAGATGCATCCTAAAATAACATAGACAAAACTTTCAAGACATATTAAGAAAACTAGATGAATGAAATCAGTAATTATTATTAAGAGTTTTTGATGAAGATTGAAATTTCATTGGCTTTGGGTAGAAGCTTAAAGTTTGCATAGACTAATGGGTAAAGACAGCAAACAATGACCAAAAGTAGAGATGACTTTGAGGATGGGATGAAACTGTGATTACATCAGGAACCTAGACTGAAGGGGGCCAGCAGTGTTGGATGGCAGTAGGAGAAAAGACTGAGTAGGTATGGAAGGTGCTGTGAAACTAAGCTTAGAGTTAGAAGGCTGGGGTTGGAGGTCAAGTCTCTGCCTTCACGCATAACTGTCAAGATTTGTTTTCTTGGTAATGTTCAGTTATAGAGATCAAATTGTAGTGTACTATGCAGTGAGCAGGAAATGTTCAAAATGATGAGTCAAATATTAACAGAATTAAAAGAATTATTTCCTTGAGCCTTCATGCACTTTCAATATGATCCAATCTTCAGTCAAAATGAAAGTTTAAAACTTCACAACCATAAAAGTCATGCTTTTCCTTTGATTTTTTATATTAGAAATGGTTTTCTTTGTCATTAGCAAATGAGATTTGTATTTTCATATTAGAGATAATTTTCTTTGTCATTAGCAAGTAAGATTTGGTGGGACCAAAAACTTAGGATTGATTTATTGTACTCCAGCAAGATAGCATCGTTCTGGAGAAAGACTCTTAGGGAAACATGTTGCACCCAACATTAAACTAAGCTTGTACCATTTCCTTGTAAAAGACACTTTTGGATGGGAGGGAAGCTGGGGGTCATCAACTCCAACTCTGTCAAATTGTTGATAAGAACTTGGGAGGTAAATCACCTACATAAAACTACAGTTAGATGAATAAGATGGCTCTAAGAAGATGACTCAGCAGTTTCCATGATCTCTAAACCGGTGTCTCCTTCTCTTTAGGGTTAGGTGGGCATTCCATCAGTGGCTCTAAAAGTGGACCCTGATTCTTCATCTATCTTTAGATCTTTCAAATATGTCACTTGTGTTCAGTGCAAACCCATTTTTAAGGCATAAAGAGATGGCCAGACAAAAATCCAAATTACATTTGCTGCAAACTCCTGCTATTTCAGTACATTAGCTGCAGATTCAATAAAGGTAAAGTGGTTGTTAAGCTTTTCAGCTTGAATGGGATCATTTTTTTTATTTCACTTGGAAGAAAAATGTGGTGGCACCCACCCAAAATCATAAAACCAGAGCATCCAACAAAAGATACTGTGAGTCTTGTGCTCCATTATAATTTCAGATTTGGTGCGCTTCCCACTCTGTAAATCACCTGAAATTTACAGCTGCACCTGCAAACCCAAGCATGAGGCTGAACTCTTAGATAAATAGAATTGTTCACAGTGTTCCCTGAATGTGCACTGTTAGCAAAATTGAAGCCTTCGCACAAGTGGGCCCAGATTTAGCCAAACTAGTTGTTTCTACTTAGTCAAACTCATTGGGAGCTCTGGGGATTAAACATATTTAGAGATATTGTTACTATTTCAGACGTCCTCCATGCGTCTACATTAATGTTAAGACATGGGAATATAAATTGATGTACCTTGAATTTTAGATGTCATAGTTCATCCCTTTTGTACTTGGTCTGAGTTTTCCATGTTCTCTCTCATTATTAAGGATTGACAAACTATTTTTTTTAAGTAGTTAAACATTGACAAACTGTTTATGAAGTAAAGTCTATATATATATCTATATATATATATATGATTTTGTGCTAGGGACTGCGAAACGTGTGTGGGTCCTTATCCATCTGATGACAGGTCACTGTGGTCCCTGCTCTTCAGGTGAGGCAATATGGGAGAAATGAGTGATACCTATTAAGAACTTGGTGTGTACATAAAATTTTGCATGTGTTTTTTGCTTAAATATAGCATTTAGTCATTGCAGAGATTAGGAACCCTTATTTTCATACTAAAGTATCAAGTGACAAAATCAAGGACTAGACTAGACTTATTTGTTTAACACTGCTGAATTATTCATTCAGTTAATAATTTTCTTTGTCCCAATCCACAGCCTTTCCATAGATAATGGTTGAAAGGATGGCAATCTAGAAAGGAGGGAAAATATATGGGATAAACCTGAAGATTGGTTAAAAAAAAGTGTCTAGCATTTAGTGTCATACAGAAGCACTGATTTGACTAGAAAGTATGTTTTATTTGAAAATTTCTGAAAAAGAATTTTTAGAAAAATTAAATTAGATTGCGAAGAATCTAAAATTAATCTAAACAATCTGAAGTTCAGAAGTCAAGAACTAATGACCTGTGAGTACCAAGTGATTGCTACTATGGGTATTTGGACACAATTCGCTCCATCACATTCTCACCTGCAGTCCAAGAATCAACTCTTTTTATGACCTCCTACCAATTAACTGTCAGTCAATTTCTTTTCTATGTGAATAAGTAGAGAAAATCGTTGTAACTCAGTTCTTTGTAGCAAAGAAACATGTCATTAGCATTTACTCCATTTTTATCTTTTTGAAAATTGTTTTGAACTTCTGGGAAACTGTTGTACATTGTTTTAGATCCAGTGAAAAGACAAAATTTATCATGGAGACTCATAAACAAGAGGATTGTAATCTCACTGCAAGCATCTGTTTAAAAGGTATTTTGCCTTGATGTAAAGATGACTAAAGTTAACTTTTATTTCACTTTTATTTACTAAGAAAGAATTTGATAAAAATCCTGGTCAGGATGGATTTTTTTCTTTGAATAAATAATTCATTTTTAAAGATAACTCTTGATAGAAGTAAAATTAATAATACATTCAACATACAAAGCCTTTTCTCATCATTATTCTTATAAGTGCATAGGGTTTATTTTGGATAAGGTCTTCTATGAGATAATTCTATATTATACATGTACACATATATACTTAAACATATATATATATATATATATCTGTTCATTATTACTGAAATTCATGTATGTCTCTCTGAGCTATGTGAGGTTGGTAGACCAACTCTTCTTAATTTCTAGACTCATGACCTTATTTTGAGTGCTTTACAAGGAACATCAAAAATGCTTATGGAAGAGATGACAGCAAAATGGCTAAATATATTACAAGGACATAAGTAGAAGTTTTATGCTGAAATATGAAATTTCAAGATAAATCGAAAAAGGAAATTAATTCAAACAGTATAAAATTTCTTTAAAAAACTAGCATCTATCCAGAAACTTGACAAAAGATTTACATGCATAGTCAATTTCTCTCTGACAACCTCAACCTTTCAGTTCAATTTCAAAGGTTTGTCATCGGTTTGGACTCTCTGACCCTTCTCTTTGTATTGCCAGGTAAAATTTTTTGGCATTTCATATACAGCTAATTACACACATTGTAGCATTCAACTTACACATTTTGAGATACATTCAGTTTCTATATAGATCCAGTTTTGTTGTTCCAAAACACAAAGATGTTGCTTGTACACAACTCAGAGAAGTGTGACTATATATTAATATTTCTATTTGGTAATATAGAGAGGCAAACAACCAAATAGTCCAATTTCCTAGGAATATATGCAATTAAAGTTGTATCTCTTATTTTCTGTGGATTCTGTTGGGACAGGATGAGAGAGAGAGGAGCAATCTAATAATATCTGTACATTTATAACGATCCAGAAAACAATAGATTTGATTTAAGCAAATAGTTGCTCTGGTTGAGTTCTTTTTTTCTTTTCTTTTTCTTTTTTTTTTCCCTGATATTTGGTCCAAAACAAAGAGAAGAATCAAGGCTACTATTGTATCAGTTGTAAGGATGTCCCTTATATTCCTATAAAGTTAGAAGACGCAATTTTCTTTTTTTGAAATTATCTCTTTTCACAACCAACTTGCTTCCAGATTTCCAGTGCCTGCCATGATGTATAGCTTCTGAGCAGACCCTCTCAACAGAGTGTGAATCCCAAATATGTTTTGCAGTCTCTCCCCTACTTCTGAATCAAAGCTCCTGTTGTTTCTGTTCCATTCAGGGAAGAACACTGTCATGTAGACAGTTTTATAAATAGTCATTTCATTGTTGAGATAAAAAAGAAGGGAAAATATTTGATGTGTGCTCCCCAGATAGCACTTGCATTGTATAGCAAAATGCCTAAATACCAAGGAATGTATTTTTAGTGGCCTGACTGCTCCCCTCCACCGCAGTCCATCTGCTTGTGTGACCCCAGTCAACTATCCCAATATAGCTTCCGGGTGAGGTTGGCCTCCTGGGGAAAGTCTTCCTTCAGAAGTCCATGCAGTGTTGCCACTCATGTTGCGCTAGGGTCTAGATCTTGTCTGTATCTTCTCTGTCCCTTACAATTCCCTTTCTAATTTATTGTTATTTTTCAATTGTTATGTGCACTGTTTGCTTAACCTTGATTTTATTCTGGTTGTTTTATAGTCAAGCTTTACCACATTCAGCCACACACACACACACACACACACACAAACACACATATATATTTTATGATATAAAACAATATATATGTCATAAAATATATATCTCATATATATCATAAAACAGGAATTTTATAAGAGCAAAGTAGGTTGAAAAGAAAGTTATAGATTTGGGGGTGGTATTTACAGCAGGTGATAGTTAATGCTACAGATACACTTAGGCATTTTCAGGGTTCCCAGAATCAACTATCTTCTGGAGAAATAAGGAAACAAATAGTTCTGTCACTGCAATAAAAAAAAGTAAAAGATAGCTTCTAAAATAATGCCTTTGGCCAAATAATTTTTGAGTTATTTCAAAGTTTTGTTCAGAATCTGCTTGTATAATATGATCATGAACAAAAGTATAATAATGTCAGCTTCATCATTATATGTCTTAACTAAAACTAATCTAAAATAATGAACGAGTGATGATATACTCTATCTTTATGGTGTTTCCTTTCTAGAGAATTACTTTTCAAAAAGTAAGTAGTACTTTGTTACCACTGATGATGTTCCAAAAAATGCCATTATTAGAAACTCAAAAGCAAAGTTAATGGAGGGCCCTTTTCTAGTACAAGTAATCTTTGAACAACAAATATGTCACCTTATTGATCATTATATCTTTAAGATCAAGCTCAGAACCTGTTATATGGTAGATACTTAATTCTTATTGGGTAGGCAAAATAAAGAAGAATCCAGAATTTCAGAATCACTTGATAAAATACTAATGTCTTCATGTGAAATTGCCAACGCCAATGCAAGGAAAAATGCCTCCTTTGTACAGGTTTACAAGTTGCAAAACTAAAATAATAAAAGTTTATGTAGCAACTACCTGAATTATTAGAAACTAGAAGCAGAGATAAAGAGTTGGTTAATAGGAAATCTAGTATATGTGAAACGATGTGTTTTCAACTATGGTTATCTATCCACTAGGTGAGAAATGTGTTAAGAGAGCAATACTGTCCTGACAACTTTTCACACATCTCTAGCAAAGAGGTCTGATTAATTTGAGATGACAGAATCAGAATGGCCTGGCAGGATGACTTGCTATACAATTGAGACTTAAAAGATTAGAAAGTATAATTAATAACTTCATTAAAAGGAAAAAATATTAGTAGTACATTGTCATTGATTGTATACTAAAATACACTCCTGATTTCTTATTTATTTAAGATAACCATGTGAGTACTTAGGGGGCAATACAATGTTTGTTATAAAAAGGTTAATTGAGCATTTTTCCTTCCTTCCGTGCCTCTTGCCTTTTGACACCTGACAAAGCCGTTAATGCCATCTTGTTTTCGTGCTTTTAAAACTTCCCTTTCAGAAACTGTTGTCATTTGAGGATAAAATGTCTGTATCTCTCTACCCCATTGACTTCCCATCTGTTGTCAGCAATCATGTGAGAGCATATTTTGTTCATTCTGTCTCTTAATTTCTCTACTCTATTTAACAGTTACATAATTAACACTATATTGTGTTAAATATCCTTGGGAAAAATGTTACAAAAATATTTCAGTGCAGAATATTTATATTACAGAGGATAGAAGGTGTTCTAGTTCTAATCCTAGAAGCCATGCTCCCTGAGAAATGAGTTGATGCATCACATTGCTGGTATTGTTTTCAGTCAATATAAAAGACTTACAAAAATTAAAGCATGGGCTGGCTACCATTCTTTCTGGAACAAAATAAAATAGGTATCTTGAAATATTAATGATGACATTCTGAATATGTTGTTTTAAATTTCCTAAATTAATTTTGAAATTGATATTTGGTTTAGTTAGCCCTTTATGAGTTAAAAAATACACTTAGGATTTTATTTTAATATGTAATATATTATTGATTTAATATTTAATTAAAGTAGCATTGGTTGAAAACATTGTATATGATTCAGAAATATAAGCCCTCTTTTGAAGTATGATACCACCATATCCATACACCATATCCACCTACTGCTGAGACACTCACAGTGTTCAGAAATATATAAAATGCATTTTTAAGTAACTAACGATAATGGAGGACTACCTCATCTTTTAGGTCCATCTATATGCTGTTACTAACACCTCCCAAGTCATTGTCAAATTCAAGAATATCACCCACCACCTCCCCTTCCCACCCTCTCCAGCTGGTCCCCATTCTCTCCTTGTGCATGACCCCCAGAGACTGAAATGATGTGAAATATACATAAATAAATAAATTTTAAAAAATTCAATAATATCAGTCCATTCAAACAGCATCAGTTACTTTAAAATGCACTTTCATTATTCCAGGTGTGATTCAGAGCAGAAACTGACTAACATTTCAGAACTCAGTAAGTGGTAATAGCAGTTTCAAAGAAGTGCCATTTTGGCTTCTCTCAGGGGTGGGATGGAGCTTGAGTGATAGAACAGGAAACGGATACAAAGCTAATTTACAAAGACACTTGAGGAGACATAATTAAAATTAATTCCCACAAACTGAAATTCTTTCACACTATCATGAAAAATATTAAGATGTGGCCTAAAATTGTGGCATTATTTATTTCTGCTCTATCAGCCATCTTTCTTGATTTAGGGCTATCCCTTAAAATTAACACAGAAACCTTCTTATATAAACTAATTAGAATCTAAGAAGCAGGAAAACAATTACTCTAAATATGTACAAAGGAAACAAGTGGAAAACATGCTTTAGGATAAACTACCTCAATCAAAATAATTTCTTGCAGTGACATAAATGATAATTAAATTTAGCCATCTCTTGTGTTAGTTGACTTTATGACACTTCTTAGACTCTAAACAGTACTAAAATGATTTGAACATCCCCAAATTTTTGCTCCCATCTGCATTCTTATAAATACTTAAGTCCTGACGTGATAGAGTGATACCATCTCAACATTAATCTGTTTCACACAGCATGGTGAAAGTCTTCTGATTTCATGATTTTGTGTATCATTTTGATTAATTGTGGTGATAGAATTTGTAGAAAAAATGTTGGCAGAATGAATGAAAATAATCTCTCTCAAATCAGCCTCAAAAATTCATGGTCAAACAGAAACATCAGGCTAGGGTTACTGTTTTCTCTCCACCTCTTTAGATTTCAGAAATAAATGCCACACTGCTTTAGGTAAGATTTTGGATTCTGAGCACGTACAGATGAATTTCAACAGTGCTACCGCTACTTCTGTGACATTAGTTAAAGTACTTACCATCTCTGACCTTTATTCCCTCAAAGATTAGCTTAAATAACAGTTGCTCTAACCAAGGAAATGTTAGCAGAATTAAAAGGAATATGCATATATGGTATTTATCAAAGATTCTTATGTGCATTTATTTTACATTGTTCATGATCGCTATGAAAATCATGCTTGTCTTGACAATAAAAATAGCAAAAAGAGACAAGAAGAGAGAAAGATGGAAGAGAGATGGAAGCTTCTGTTTATTGAAAAATTACTATATGCCATGGATCTTGGAAACACACTTGTTAACTCCTTCCAAACTAACAATATAGTTATTATATTGTCTGTTAGTTTAGAATAAAATCCAGGCTCAGAAAAAATTAAAGTTGGACTACAGTCATATGTTCAATATACTACTGACTAGGAGAAATTAATACCAACTATTAGGACATCTGTTTCTGTTTTTTTGTTTGTTTTTTGCTTTGTTTGTTTGTTTTAATGTTACCACCTCATTCGTTATCTCCCAAGAATAGAAAAAGCACACTTCCAGATACACCACCAAACCACTGACTTCCTCTAATAATTTTTTTCATTTCCTAAACTAACTCCTAGGAAACTTGGTTAGAAGGGTCATGATGACATTCTGATACATGTACCCTGGAACTTCTTCCCAAGGTTATACCCTCTATACTTTACTCAATATATGTATATATTAAAAAAAAAAAAAAAGGAAAATAAAGATCCTCTGAGATTGAAAATATTCTATGGGGCTCCAGAAATTCCAAACCATTTTTAAGCTGCTGTGTTAATTAAATTCTGGTGCTTCATATTTTAAGTCAGAAATTAACCCATCTAGAATATTTTCAACTGTTTTCTCACTGATAATCATTATCCATTTCCTGAGGATTTGTACTGAAACTTTTTTGTTCTGTTCTGTTTTGTTTTAATTATGACTTAAGTTAGAGTTATAAATAAGATGCTTTTTTCCTGGGTCAAATCTCCTTAAGTGACATTATCAAAGATAGTTGGATGTCTAAGCTAGTAGATACCTAAATAAATGTGAAATTGTCAAATGAAATTTGCTATTGCTCTTCTTATCATGCTTTTTTCTCAAAAAATATTCCTATAATTTGAGGTCAATCCTGATTTTTTTTTTCATATTAGAGCATTTGTGGTGTCAAGTGATTGAAACTATAAAATTGTTGTGTTTAAAGAAAAATAAATGGCAGCTTTCATTCAGAAAGTTCTCTTCCTTGTTAGGTATGCACAGATAAATTAAAGATCCTCATAATTTATGTTACATTCTCTATGTTTCAGACTGTTTACCACTGGCATTTAGAATATAAGATATTTTAAAGTGGCTTTTTTTCTGCCTTTTTTGACAGGAACAGAGGTTTTCACTTTTAAATCTATGCACATATTAGGAGACATTTAGTCACCCAGTTTTGTTTTCATTAAATGTTTTTCTTCCTGGGGCTATTTTTCCCCACTTTGTAGAGGTGTAATTGATATGCACAGACTTAAAATGTGCAATTTGATCAGTTCTCTCATTATATTTTAAATAATAAAATCAGTCTGTGAATTTAGATGATTTTCTCAGTGTACTTGAAATTCTGGGTGTGAAGATGTATTATGATGAAGAAAGGATACATGAGAAACTAAAGAATTAGTCCTGTAGGTATACTGAGATCAGATTGTTCTATTACACTTTGCTTATGGTGTTAACATGAGAATAGTTTCTCTGATGGGAAATTTTCCAGGAAGAGACTGAGGATCCTGAGACATTAACTCCCAAGCCATCTAGTTTATTAAACATTGAAGTACTTTTGCCATTTAACTGAACTGATTTCTTCCTTTTAACATTTCCAGATATGAAGGGAAGACTAGATCTTTATAATCTTCTCCCAAAAGTTCTTACTGTTTATGACCTATAGTGACCCCAACCTTCTTCAAAATCATTCATTTGACATTTATTCGAGTATTGCTTTGTAACATCTATTTAGTGTTTCTTATCAAATTGGATGGATTTTATGAAGCAATCATCTTTCCAATGAGATCTATGCATTCTACACATGTAACATCTCTACAAGTAAAAGAGAATCCAGCAAAGTAAATATTTTGATAATTTCACAAATTATATCTCAGAGTAAAAATGAGTCTTATGTACACCTGCAAATCTTAACTGACAATTTCCAGGAACATAAGCTGAGAGAAAATAAACTAAATTTTATGCACAAAGATTCTCATTAGAGGAATTATTCAGTCACAGATATTTGGAAATTGCCTTTGAGTCCTAAAATAAAAATCAGTTGGACTAAGTCATGGTTATCTATTCACTAGAACATCACACAGCTTTTAAAGTTACATGTGCAGAGGATATTCAATGACATTGGGAAAAGAAGAAAAAGGAAGCACAGAAAAATGTAAAAATGATTTATTGATTGTAAGTAAAAGTCTATACTTAAGATCTAGGCATATCAAAATGTTTTTCTTTTCATTTTTCTCAAGAGGGAAAATAGTCAAAAATGTATTATTTAAAAATGGTTTATTTTCAAAATGTTTCTTATAAGCAAGTAAAACATTTTATGATCACAAGTTTTAGTTTAGGAATCACTACAGAGAAGTGAAAACTAATTCATTTAAAACCTTTTTATATGTTAACTGAGAACATCAACATCAGCTTCTATTGGCTTTTAGCATGACTAGAAAATCATACTTTCAAACGCTGCATGCTACTGGAGTTTATTTTTTTTTAAATGTTTTTGTCCAGAGCTAAGATGAAACATGTTGACTATCAGAAATTTATGGATTCACTTTTCTGACCCACTTTGTTCATGCCTACAAAGTTGAACAACAAATGCCACACTTCCAGCAGTCTGCTGCATACGTGTAGATGGGTAAGTTGCAAAGGATTCTTTGAAAGAAAAAAAAAAAAAAAAAGAAACTTTAAAATAAAACTCACCCTTTATCATCACTCCCTTGCAGAGCTCATTTACTTTTATGGCTTCTACCATTATTTGTATGTCAAAACTCCCAATGCTGTATTTCCAAACACTATCATTCTCCCAAATTCTGGATTCATATTTCATACACAACCTCTTTAGATATCGGTCACCGCAAACTCAAAAAGAACTCTCCTTTGTTCTTCCCACCCAATAAACATGTTCTGCTTCCTAACTTTTCAACATTGCAAATAGTTTCCCAATGTATCTAGTGTAACATATCCTTCCCATTTTCTGAGTATAGGCAACTCCTTAGTGATGGAATTCCTCTGAACCCTCCAGCTCCTGCGTTAGAAAATTAGTATGTTCTATTGACTTTATTTTCCCAATCCTCCATAGTCTTCTATTGCAATTGAAGCCAAATCAAGATGCAATGGAATAGCTCTGTTTATACCACTTTCACTGTAATCTCACCCTTGTCACATCCTATCTGGAACCCTGCCGTTGTCTTTGTCTTGAACATCTTTAAGAACACCAAAGCTGACTTTTAATCACTCTTACTCTTTCAATTGTGACACTCCTCCATGACTTAAATGACATCACTTGGGTTTGAGAATGTTGCCATTTAAATTCAGAGTGTATGTCTTGAGAAAAACTCACTGCAATACGTCTTTCTTGTAATAAACTGGATATTAAGAAAATTCAAGCTTTAATAGAAAAGGTAAAAATATCCATTCACCTTTCCTCAAATATTTTGCCAGGAGCTTAGAGATTCTTAGTCTTCTCTGTCCTATGAAGCACAGCAAGATACACTAAAAGAGGGTGTGGGAAAATGGACTACAGGAAATCCAGGTGATAGTTAGACAAACTCTGTGTGTGTGTGTGTGTGTGTGTGTGTGTGTGTGTGATGTGTAAAGTGTGAATCAACCAGATCATATGTCTAAATCACCTACTTCATATTCAGTGTATTCTAGGCTCATTAAAGACACAAAGAAGTTTGAGGCACAGTTCCAAAATGTTACATCTAGCTGGATCCTGGCCACAGGGGGACCGAGAGGGATATGATTTTTAGGAAAGCTGGTAAAGAAATTAGGAAAAACAGCATGGTCTAGTGAAAAGGGTTGAATTAAAAGGGTAGCATTACAAGACCTTCCCTCCTAAACAGCAGTATTTTCATTGACATGTAAGAACAGATGTTCAAGCAGAATTTCCATTTGAAATGTGGGTTTGAAATTAAGCTATTTTACAAGGCATGTAGCAAATATTGAGATCTGAACAACCCGGTGTGGAGGGATCACCTTTTTTATTAGCTACTAAGTTGTTTGTGGCTCTATGTACTACAGAAGAATGAAAACGATGTGGCTCAACAAGAAACCTATTATGACCAGGAACCAGATTAAGTAGCACTATTAGTGTGGGTTCCAAGGAATGATTAAGGTATTCCTACTGGATGAAGAATAGAGAGACAGAAATGCAGGGACGATGGAGAGAGGTTGTTTTAAAAGAGCACACACACATGCAAAGAAATAATGGGTACAGAGACAAAAATAACAAATTAGCAAATAATATTCAAGTCACTAACTACATGTTTTTAAAACATTTTTATTATACATACATGTGCTTCTACATATGTTTATTATATTTACTCTGTATTTGATATATATCGTCACACAAGATGTATTATCCCTTTAATATATGCATTTATATATTATTTACCTTTATATATATATATGTTCATATATATATATATACCTTTAATGTATTATACTTTTGATATAAAATGCCCATAGTTGCATTTTGCTTTACAAAATAGAATGTAAGAGAAATCATATTCCTTAGCACCATCAACTTTACATAAACACGAGGAAAGATGTTGCTAATTTTATAAAAGCAAATGAAACTCTCCTTAAGCATAATTATCTAGTATTCCAAATAAAATTTATAACCAACAAACTATTTTAATGACCATAATTAGAACTTAGATAGTATTGATATACTTATGGGATCAAGTTAAATATAACAGTTGTATTTGTGATCTAAAAATCAAACTATTATTAACAGTGGGTATACTTCAGTAATGTGTTCTATGTTCTATATGTTAACTAAAAATTGTTTGATATAAACACTTTTACCTAAATGAGCATATCTGTGTATGTTGTTTTGTAATATTAGTTCATAACAATATTGTGTTGAAACATTTTCATAATGTCAAGAATAATTTTAAATTTTGAGACAATGTTGTCAAGATTACTATGATCTATGATCACAAAATTTTAGAACATGTAACTCCAGTATCCAAGAGGTACAAAATATATTCTTCATTCCCTTTCATTTTTATGTATCCTGGCACTTGAATGCAAACACACACAGTATCTATCTGTCTCTCCATCTCATTCACACACACACACACACACACACATATGCACATTCTTTCTAAAGCACATGCAAGTACATGCAGATAACATAAAACATGGAAACACAGACAACTAAAAGGTCGGGGTAGGGGGGTACTGAAATGTCTTTCTGTTCTTATTCCTTTCTCGTTACTTCTCAGAAATAACTTAAGAATTTAGAAAGTAGAAATGAAAGCTTGAAAGTGTTTCATTGCCGCTAACGATTTAAATCAAGAGGTGTAAATACTTAAAAAGATAAAAAGCATATAGCTATTAAAGATAAAAGTAGAAAACACATCTGACTTAATGAAGATGACAGTTTTCTAGAAATATGAATACTTTTGATGATGGTAAGGAAATTACAACATCATACATACTGTGTGTGGAAAATTTGGAATCTCTAGGACTCATCAATAGCCCTTGCAATCAAATCACTTTTACTTCTGATAAGTGAAAATTGTGAGTTTTGTTTTTGCTCTAGAGGCTTTTATGGGTTTATTACTTATTGGTCCTGTGATATATATGTTGCATAGCTTCAGGTTAATTGGATGGAGAATTAGTCTTTGGTGATCTGGCAAGGATGCTGTATGGATTTCTGCCAAAAAAGGTGCATTAAACTAACTATTCATGTTTCTTGATTCTATATGATTCTTGTTATTCTAGAAACAAATTTCATCAAATGTACATATCAAAAGCTTATGAGCTCTACAACCTTGATGAATTCAAATGAAAGTCAGTGACCTGATACACTAGTAAAGGCAAGAGCAGGAAGCTGTTAAAGCAGAAGATACTGCTTTTTTTTTTTTTTTTTTTGCTTTTTGAGGGCAGAATAATAAAATCAACAAACCAGAGGAAACAAGATAAGAGTAATTAAATATTTTTCTCTACTGATGTAACCAAAATAAGCTGAGTAATTGTTTTTCAAAAATATTTAACCCTAAAAATCAGTTGAAGTATTATTGTAAGACACGGAAGCTGTCCTAATGAATCAAAAGGAAATTACACGGACTTGATTGTGGTATATATTCTATGAGCCATGTATTCTAGGTGTCCATAGGTTACCAGTCTCTCTATGCAATGAAGTGATTAATAAACTTAAGCAATGATAAGATTAAACTGAACAGTGAGGGCAAAATTAACACAGAGATGTGTAGGATTGTGACAAGAGTACAAATGAATGGTTCTCTTCTTTTCCTAATTCTAGTTTCTGCCCACATAGAGCCTCAAACATATACAGGTATATGCATACCCTCTACTGTGATTAAAGTTCTACCTCATTATATTATTATAACAGATGTGTCTATGCTGTACCTTGTAGTTGTGCACCTGTTCTCCAGTGGGAGTGGATTTTAGGGTGTTTGGATTAGACAATTCAAGATCTAGGCCCTAAGACTATGAGCTTAGAGGACAACACAGGTTTTAAGTGGGCTCATTTCCTTGCTTCCATGAACCCCAGTCACATGGGAGGGTCACCAATGGAATAAAGACAAAGCTGGACTCTTCAGAGCAGAAGATCTAGGGCAAACTATGGTAAGCATATGTTATGGTAGGGAATTACCAAAGTAGAAATTCAAGAAATAATGACTTAGCAAGTACCAGAGGCCAGGGATTAAAGAGATATTTACAGCAAATTGGAGGTTAGAAGTAAGAAGTAAGGAGGTGGGAATGAATAAGGAAAGCTGCAAAGGTCGATGGGGATAATTGATTGGTTTATGTGCTAGAACTAGTGGTAGGGAGATCACATTTGTTACATCGCTATGGAACAACACAGAGCTGAGAACTGGAAGATGAATTTGCTTTCAGCCACTACAAGGCAGTAGGGCACGGTACTCATATGATCTAAAATTAGTTAAAGTGTCTTTTGCTAGTAGGACAGCAAAGGGCTAACTGTTTGGGAAAAGACAAAGGAAAATTCAGTTGTACTTAACTTTCATGCCCCCTTACAACTGGAGAACTGTAATAAGATGTTGTTAGCTGCCTAGAAAATCTGTGTACGTGTGTCCTTTTACAAAGGACAGCATTGCAGTGAACACTTCAGAAGGATTTTTTTCAGATTCTTCAAAAGTGTTATCATTTCTTTTTTTTTTTTTTTGCACACTTCAAAGCATCGCAAGTCAAGAGAATGAGCACTGTGTCTCTTTGAAATGCGCATTACAATTATAACACATCTACTTATATTACACATATAGAGTTTGGGCCCAAATAAGATGCAATTATGGAACAATTGAAGTAGAGAAGGTCTTTGCCTCTGAGATTTAAGAGCTTTCTTTCTTTAGTGCAATTTTGGAGAGCAGCAACTCTTTAGAGAACTTGGTAGTGCACTTAACAACATATTCAGGCAGTCACTCTCTGTTCATTCAAAGTTAAAGAGAAACTCCCAGGAAATAATTCTTCTCCAAGAATTGGTAGCAATAAAGAAATTAGTCTTCTTTTCATTGAACCCCAAATCAGTAGTAAGCATGGAAGCCCAAGCTAAACTTTTCTATGTAGACAGCGATTATTTTATTCTTTCTCTATTTCCCAAGAGAAAAGCAAATGACATTTTCCTGTGTATTCTGAAAATGGCATTTCATTTGCTCTATTGTGTTCCAAAACTAGACAGTTATATTTAGAATCAGTAACTTTGTTACATGGATAGTCTGATTTCAGAGAAAAAGCAACAATAACAATAATGTTATAACTATCTAGTTCCATTGCAGAGAGAGTGTAATATCAGGCAGGAGCTGAGAGAAGAAATGATCATAGGTACCAGGTATGACAATAAATATTGGTAGTGCTTCAAACAAAAGCAGTATAGTTGATTTTTGAAAATGTGCAATTTGCATTGACCAATTTTCAGATTCTTGTATAAAAAGTTGCATATCAGATAATAATAAATCAACTCATTTTATATAGCCAACATATTTTAGTTCTTAATTATATACTCGCAGGAAGTGGTATAGTAGTATATATTATGTTTTAATGGATATAGACAGAAACTCTTAGACAAGGCAAATTTTAAGGGCAGATCCCTAGAATTTCACTCTTTTCCTTTTAAGAGTTCAAAACTTTCTCCTCAAGTAATGGGAATGATTAGGTCCTGAGACACTAATGCTTGCTCTTTAGAACACCTACAGAGTTGAAACATTACACCAAATTTTGGGTTTATTATTTTACAATGAAAAAATAACCCATAAGCTCTGTTACCACTTAACATCAGGGTGACCAGCACATTCTCTCCTTGGGCAGTTCAACTCGATGGGAAGACAAATCATAATCCAAAATTACTTTATTGATTTACCACAAGAGCTAATGGTCTCAAAAGAGAAAATGGCTCAGATGGCCATCACGTCAAAACAATCTCTTCACAAGCTGGAGACTCACAGGAATTTGAGTGACTTGTGAGCCTGGAAACCAAACAAGAGAATTGGCTACATCCATGCTTAATGTGTCTGCCTAAGAAAGCTAGAAACTTCTCTGATGATTGGGATGATTTTCCCTCCAAGAAAGGGAAGACAAGGTTCTTGGCTCCAGAATTTTGCAGTTATGTGTATATGTGTTCTCCACAGATGGACTCTATGGAAAACAGAGATATTTTGAGATGAGCTTGTACACTCATTGCTGTGCAGTTCTTGAATCTATGAGATAAGTATCCTGACTTCCCTTTTATCTCCACTTTTATGGTGGCCAAACCTTTCTAAATGACATATGATTTTTAAGTAATTTAATGCAGTTTATTGGAAGTATTACTAAATCCTCTGGCTTTGTAACTATTTTTCCTAAAGGTGAATTTCAAAATTCACCAATTATATTATGTATTAATTATACATAATGTAAATTAAATTATGACTCATCTATAATAATTTGTGAACTTCTGTGGAACAATTTATGCTTCAAAGATAGTTCATTGTCTACTTTTAAAATTATTTTCTTTTATTGTATTTTTATTAAGCTAATGTTGGTATACATTGTTGGTATACTTTGTTTTATTGAGCTAATGTTGGTATACATTGTTGGTATACTTTGTTCCATTGAGCTAAGGCTGGTATAGGCGATTCTGAGGTGTGGATTCACTCCTCTTCAGATGTATGCCACCATATCACACCCAAAGGAAGACACCCACAGTCCTCCATCATAATCCACTCTGCCCCTCTACACTTTTCTCCCCAATCCCACTTTCCTGTCCTGGAACTACATTCAGCTCTCCGGGGTTTCTAACACAGTATACAACAATATAATCTTTTATGATGTCAAACTTGTTATTTTCCTTTTTGAATGACAGCACTATGTTAACAAACTTGATTAAACTAACTTTGTATATGATTGTATGTCCGATGTGCAGTGGTGCTTAGATTCAAAACTAGCTATTTCTACCTCCTAACTTTTTGTCCTGTTATTGTTAGTTTTCCTAAGTTCTTTATATCATTAATTATTATATTTGGCAATGATATAGGCTTTTTAATAGCAATAGAAAGTATTTCTATATAGAAGCTGTGGGATTGTTGTCTTGCAACAAAACTGGCTAACTTGTTCACATGTAATTCTACTTTCTTTATTTTTCATTGTATCCTCAGCTGTCTAAGTGGCTTCCATCCACTCAACTCCACTGAAACAATATTATGAAGGCCGTAAATCAGTCTATGTCAGCACATCTATTATTCATATCTTTGAGTTATTTTAATAGATTGAGGAAAATTAATTTTTTCATGTAAAAATCTTTTTTTCTTATGAGAAGCCACAGCTCCATAATCTCTTGGTTTTACTCTTATCTTATCACCTATTTTACTTATTCTCCTTTTCTGGAATTTTCCCTTTGTTTTAACTTCTCAGTGTGTAAATACTCCAGGTTCAGCTCCATGTCTTCTTCAGTTCAGCCTCTACCCTTTTATCCTAGAAAACCTCATTCATGGTCATGAATCTATATGCCACTTTTATGTCCACATTTTCTGCTTTCTTTGTAGCAATTCAAGTAGCATACTCAATAGATGAATGCTAATTCATCATCTCATATTTAATAAATACAAAATAAACTTTTAAACGCTTGCTTCCATAGCCATTACCCCCAAAACCATCACTTATGTGGTCATTTCCATGTCACTAAATAGCACCACCCTTCATACAGTCACTCAAGTCAAATAAATAGATGCCATCAGCGATAACTTTCTCTGCTATATCCAGCCCAAGAGTATAGTGATTCATTCTTCATTCAGAATATATCCTGAATCAGATTGTTTCTTTTGTATTTTCATGATCACTATTCGGTTCTCTGCTTCATCACTGCTACCATAAAGGATCAACCAAATAGTATCTCTAGCTTAGGCTGTTGTAAGACTCTTGACTATCTACTTTAACATGTAACCCCTTTAATACAATTTACCACCCTAGCATCAAGAAAGACTTTTTTACAATTAAAAAAAATAGATCATGTTATTTTTTCCCCCCCTTAATCATCTTCTCTCTATTCTCTCATCACATTTGTATAAAATACAAATTTTTTGCCCTCATGGAATTTATTCTAAATTATCAAATACTGCCCATCCTACTGCCCCTCTTATATGAAAACTTGAAACTTGTGACTGTATTCAGTCAATGCATATAACCAAGATAATCATATTTACAATTTTTCTTTTGTCCTGGAAGATAATAGACTCACCAGTTTCAGTGACTGGGGAATGATTATCTTTGGGATGTCAGTGTTCCATCTACCAAAACTCCCTGTCTTCTTCTAAGAAATATCCCCATTCAATTTTGTACTCCCTTCTGTATTGATCAACATATTTCTTTATTTACTATTTTTGATTGAATATGAAGCCCCACTTCAAGGAGAACCTGAAAACAGCAAAACCTTGACCACTTTTTTAGTGAACTTGTTTTCCAGATCATTTTTAGGTCTTGGAAACTTTTGTTTTCAGCTAAAATTTTATCAAGTCCTTGTATTGCTACATTGGTTTGAGAGTACGAGATGCACACTAAAATATGAACAAATTCTCTAGAGCAACCATTTCCTAATTTTCACTGAACTCTGGAACATAATATTTTCTGTCTACCAATTTTTTGAATGTTTTATAGTTTTTTTGTTCTTTTTCATTGTAAGGATTTGTTCAGTTCTACCATTTTCTGAAAATCAGGAATATATTAATTTGCTTGGTATTCCTGCTTAAAGAGTTATACTCTGTACCAACTTACATGGGAAACTCTATAATAAAGAGTGAATTCACTAATACATATATTTTTGTCTACGTATTTGGTAGGACATTTGCATTTTATTTACACCCTAATGAGAATGGTGCTATTTCACTCCCTCATTCCTCAACTGGTATGAGCATCTGCTGGGCATATCAGTGCATCATCTCTTAGAATATTCTTTTTTTTTAATTTGTTTTTAATTTGCTTTATTATCTGCCACAGATAATTATGAGGTTCTCCCACAACCTCATCACCCCTAAACCATCATCTAAGTCATTTATACCCCTCCCACACCTGCCCCCCTCCCATGCTCCATCTTTAATTTTGCTGAGGATTAGCTTAAATGTTTTCCTGTCCATTTGTTTTCCCTATACCCCTCATATAAGTGAGACTATCCTGTATTTCTCTGCTTTTTCGGACTTATTTCTGTAAAATGATTCCTTCTAACTTCATCCATGCTGCCACAAATGACATAAGTTTGTCTTTTGAATTGATGAATAATATTGCATCATGCACACATACCACAGTTTTTTGTACCATTTGTCTATTTTGGAGCATTTGGATTGCTTCCATATCCTGGTTACTGTAAATAGTGCTGCAATAAACATCTGGGTACAGGTGTCTTTTGGATTAGAGTTTTTGTAACCTTTGGGTAGATTCCTAGAATCCATATCCTGGTTACTACAAATAGTGAGATTCCTAGAAGTAGGGTTGTTGGGTTGAATAGGAGTTTCAAAGCACTTAATGCTGACAGACCAGTGGAGTCAAAGGAATTGATCCATGAAAGTGATGGATCATATCCACTTTGCAATGCCAAAGTGATGTCAGTATCCCCTTTATTAAAATTGTCTTCTGATTTCCATTGAGAAGGATTTGGTCACTTGGATCTCTTTTAATCTGTTTCTGTAACTCATATTCTTAGACAAATACTGTTACATTTTCTTAAATGTTTCAGAAATGTTGAAAATGTCACTCTCACAAAATAGGACAACCATATTAGAACTCAGGGAGGAATAACAATAGGCAGTTACCCTAAATTCTAAACAAATCTTAGGAATGCACTGAACATTTCTTCCATTTTGATTCAGTTCTACTGAGTATAGCCAAATGGTTTTGTCATGTTTGCTGATTTTTTTTCAAGTTGTAGAACACTGGTTTGGGGAATACATTTAAATAAAGCATAATCATCCCTTCTTCATTGTGTGTTTCTGTAAAAGTGTTGTCCTTGTCTAGCTGTATAATTGTATGCTACATTATGTTGTAGGAAAAACTCAGTTTTTCTTAGCCTGGTCTGAGTCTGCTCAGAATTTACCCCACATGTATTACTTCTATTCATCAATGCCTCTCAGATATTTTCATATTCATAGTGTCAGTGGGATATAGCTCCCTGCTCTATATACTGCCATAAGCCATGGTTTAACATCAAAACATATATCTAATCACTTTATTTTTAGTTTAAAAAAATGTATGTCAGAAATATTAGGTGATGTCCTGCCAGTTTGCCCTAATTTCACTGTCTCCAGAGGATGGAAGTGCTGGAGAATTCAGATGCTGCAGCTGTTTTCAATTCTTTTTTGTCTCGAGGTTTTTTTTTTTTTGTTAGTATAGCAGCAGTCATAATTTTATAATAGTATTAAATTGTAAATCTACATATTGATATTAATATCATGATGCTTAAGTGTCCTTTACCTATTATTTTAAATGAGAGCTTTAGTCTCTTTATTTTTATAATTCATAACATTATCTTTAGATTAAAATATCTAAAAGAAATCATCGTGACTTGGTTAGTGATCTTTATCTAAGACTACCATGCTTACAATAAAGCGTATTATTTCTATGACCAATTTGTCTAAGTGATTCCACATCTCAAGGATAAAAGTTAAAAAAAAAAACAAACCCTGATTTATCCTAGAGATTCTCATTTTTTCCCAGGGAAACCTTTTTGGAGCAATTAATAACTCTCCTTTCTCTTCCAAACCCTTTGACATTGCAATAACCCAGACCATAATTTAGCCCTTAGTCTTGTGTTTTCTAATTTGATGTTGTGGGCAGCTAAAGAACCTAGGTAGAACAGAGTTAAATGAAAAGAGATTTAAAGATAGAAACCGGGACAGCTAAGAAAGTGAACTATCCAACAGAGACTTACTGAGACTCCATGAAAGATTAGAAATTAAAATGCCTCAGTTGGATCTAACAGCATTGAATTTACTTTCATTGTTTCAGTATTGGCAAAATCTAAGTTACATAGATTGAAAATTGAAGAAATAGTTTGATTGCAAAATGTTGCTAAAGGATTTGAGAAATTTTGCCACAGGATGTGTATGTGGGTATGGGTATGTGAAAGAACACATGGGATCCAAAAGTGTTTCTTGTATTTCTTTTTGCTAAAATGAGTACTCTTGGGACATGACAGTATGTCAAGGAGATACAGAGCTTGAAGATTCAGGTCATAAAGGGATTATGTTAATGAGTCGGATTTATTGAAAATGAAAAGCAGTATATGTTCTAAAGCATAGGTAGACTTTTAAAACTGGAGGAAGGGAAGCTGATAAGGAAGGTGTGAGGGAATAAAGAAGGGAAGCAAGGAGGGAGGAAAAGAGGGGGAGAGGAGGGAGGAGTGGGGAAGGAAGGAAGGAAGGAAGGAAGGAAGGAAGGAAGGAAGGAATTGAAAATATAATAAATGGAAATTGAATAGAAGTAAAGAAAGCTAGGAGGGAGGAAAGGAAGAATTGATAATATATATGAAATATGATAGCTGGAATTTAGGCAAATTCCACTTGATAGTATCTATTTTCTTAATTGAAGTTTTAATCACAGTGGTAGACTAAGAGTTCACAATTTAGAAGATGAATCCTATTTAAGAAAATTGGGACATGTATGAAAGTGTCACTATTTTTGTATGGTTGTCTTTGATTTCCAATTTTCCACATGGTTTTCTTGAAATAGAATTTTTGAGTGCTATGAATTAAAGTCTATCAATATTTAAGAACCTCACCTAACAGCAGAAACAATAGAAAATCAATGTTTGTTTTTTAAAAACCAATTGTTCAGTATTTGTTTTAACTATAGGACATTATCCTGTTACCTCTTAATTTATTTTGTTATGTTTTACTACAGTGACCATAATTTATTTTATTTTTAATTTGGTAAGTATGTATGTGATTTCTATGATCCTCTGCAAATAATGTAACATCTCTGCAATTCAGTTTCCTTATTTGTATCATTAAAAATATATAACAGTATATTCTACAGAAACAGTTTTTTAGTTTTTTTCATAACAAGATTAAATAATGTAGTGCATGTATGACATAATAATAATGCAATGAATACTATTACTACTTAGTTTTTCCTTATTCCAAATAGATGGATTTGCTTAGTTTTACTTGAATTTATTACTTAATTTCACCATTGTAGGTTAAATAATGTTTTGTTTCATTTTGTTTTGCCACAGAATATAACTTGCTACATCATATTTTAAGAGTTGATCTGACATTTGTTTTGTTTTAGAACCATGTCAATAATCACTCAGGATATAGTTTTTATTGGTCTTAATAGTATCTAATGTCATGATTTCTCTTTTTTAAGTGTATTATGTTTTTTTTTTTTTTACTTTGTTTCTTAAAGATTTGCCAGTTTTAAAAATAATGCAGTAATTATGGATACATATATGCTTATAAAAGTGTGTGTACAAGTATTGTGAGTTAAAATTTCAGTTTCCTGTTGACAATACATGTTAACTGAATGAAAACAGAGAACAAAAATTCAAAAGTCATCAGCATTGTGTATGTGAGAGAGGAACAGAGAAAAGGAAATCAGATTACAACATTACATTCAATTTATAATACAGTTTTGATCTTAGCATTTGTTCACTCTAGCAGGAATTTGATAGACTGTTTTAGTTCAGACTTCATCTCCTGTAATGTGATGAGTCATGACTGGGAGAAAAGCTTATTTCCATGTATTTGATTACTCTGGCTATTTTTTTAAAGTAAAAAAAAATGATATTATGGAAGGTTATACCTTAGTAAGCAGATGTTGTTCTATTATTTACCTACTAATGGAACACAACCCATCAATAAATCACTTTTTTAAAATCAGCTTGAAAAAAAATCAAGTAAAACTGTTTAATGTATAATTTATCTTATTTTTTAAAGTGAAAATTTAGGGAAGAAGAAAATATGTGACTAGCTTCAATATATATCCCACGAAAATAGTGCCTTATAGATTATGCTTTCTTGAACCAAAGGCTATGAAGCCACGACATCCTGGCTTCTATTGTCATCTGTATCTCAATTAGCTTTTTAAAGATCTTGCTCTGTACTTTCATTCATTCATAGTTTAGGAGAGCATGAAATCCCTGAGTGTTAAGTCCAACATGATTATGTTTTATGAATGATGATATGCTTTATGCTAAATATCACAAATCTTCCCTGGAGAGAAAAGTGAAAGGGATAAAACCTGGTGTATCTGAAGCATGATGATGTTACTCTGCCACCTAACTAATTAATACAAATGCAATAGATCATTAAAAATATCTCTTGTGGGTCGGGCATGGTGGCGCATGCCTGTAAGTGGTAGCCTAGGAAGCCGCGACCAGAGCTAGGGATATGTTTCGAGTCCCGCAGGGGTTAGCAAGACCTAGTCCCAAAAAAACAGCTGGGCGTGGTGGCACATGCCTGTAATCCCAGCTACCTGGGAAGCTGAGGCTGGGGATTGCTTGAGTCTGTGGTATCCTGAGCAATGTGAGCCTGCAGTTCCACAGGCAAAAATAGTGAGACCTAGTCTCAAAAAAAAATCTCTTGTTCTTAGAACATTTAAGCATATTTTAAACACTTCTCAGGAGTTTTTCTAAAATGGTTGCAGAGGATTTGAATAGATATGTTATAGGCTTAGTGTTTTATGGTAGCAACTGCAAAACTATTTCTGGAATAACAGATTCTATTGTAGCAACTCCTTAGTTGTGTCAACTAAGTTACTTAACCATTTGGAGTCCATTATTTGCCATGTACAATGAACTAGTATTTCCACAATCATCAAACAACTGGTATCACTGCTGGTTCCAGTCCCAGCATTATAATTTGATGTTATTTCTTCCATCTCATCCATCCAACCCAACGCCAAACTGCACGGCGTCAGTTCTTACGGCTTTTACTTTCCTAAAAATCATGTGAATGTCAATGCATCAGTGCAATCTCTCACTCAGTGACAATCTGCACCAAAGTTCTAATCTGATCCATATCACCAATAAAATATCCTGACCTGTGAGCCTCGAACTGTTGAATCATTGAGACTAGCTCCCGCTGATTCATCTATTGGTTATATCAATGCCAGGGTCTGATAGCTGAGCTGACTTAACCTAACCACACAGAGCAGTTTACAAGAGTATACACTTGCTTCTGTGAATTGCAACTTAGAATGGATGCACTGTCGCTTGATGGTAAATGTTCTTTTTACTTCTTATTTGATTTTTATAAGAAAGAGTGTTCATGTCCTCAGACGCAAGCCAATTTTATCTCAAGGGAAAGAAGTGTTTAAATATGGTGCTGGCAAATCAGAGACCACTAGAACGGAGAGCAAAAAGGGAATTACAGGGTAGATCATGGGTTCTTTGACCACTGTTGTTAACCAACTCTCTACGGTTGGGCTAGTTTAGGAACTAAAGCATTGAACACGAGTGGATGAGTAAAAAGTATGCAATGGGAGATGATCGTTAAAGATAGACTGAAGTCTTTTTAAAAATACAGATTCCTGGTTTCCATGCCGACAGAATAGGAATCCTAAAATACATGCTGAATATTTGCTTTTCTTTGATGATACTCAGATATGACTAATGAGAAGCTAGCTTGGGAATTTTATGTTCTGCATATTTTTTTTTTTCTTATTTGATGGCATATATAAATATGAGTGTATTTTACCCCAGGGTTCTCCCACCACCTTAACACCCGTGAAGCATCTTAATCTCTTGTGCCCATCTCTTCCTGATTATACCCTCCTCCCCCTCTCTTGCTCTGTGTCTTAGTTCTGCTGACAGTTTTAAATTTTTTTTGCTGTTGTTTTGCATATGTGTGTGGATTCCAGAGTCAAAGCAGCCAGTAGGTACTTGGTAACAACAGAAAGTTGTCTGCATCTAGTAGATACACTACTAATCTGTGAGAAAAACAGCTTCCATCACCAACTCTCTTTAGCCAAGCCCTTTGCAATGCAGTCTTTGCTGTATGAGATTATGTCTGATGCCAGCAAGGTCACCTTTTCTGGGTAGACAGCGGAAAGCAGGGAGGAAATTACAGATTTGTGACCTTGCTATTCTCCATGATGTATCTATTATTCTGCAAAAATTAAACAGAGGCAGGATCCAAAGAATTCAAGCCCTTATCTGAAAATATATAATAGTAATTACAATAATAAATAAGAAACAGAAGGAAATTTGAAAAGTAAGTTATTGGCAAAAGAGAAGACCATATTAATAGAAAAATATAATAATTTTCAGAAGTGCCCCAAACTATATAAATTCATTCCTCTATAGTGGAGGTCTCTGGGTATTTTGGGGCTGGGGGGAGTATGGTAGATACATCTAAAGAGGTATGTAAGTCTTGTAAATCAAGACTCTAAGTCTTGTAGATCAGTGTTAACTCATTAAAAACTAAGTCCAAAAATGAAGAAATGTATTCCTCTGCATTTATATTCTATTCTGTCCCTTTACATATTGTTTCATTTCTCTCTGATACATATTATTTCATATATGATTGCAAAATAAGCTTTCCTAGCTACCTCTGGTTTAACCCAATTCCAAATTGTGTTTCCAAGATACTCTAAAGGACTTTTGATCCTTAAAATAATCCCCAAACAATTCCATGAACAATATTTCTCCCCCCTCACCCTCCTCCGGGTGCCTCCTCTTTTTCCTCCTCCTCCCTCTTTCTATTACTATACTAACTTTGGATAGTACTATTTGTCAGATCCCACTTTGTGTCATTACAAATATTAAGAGGTTTACATGGTTAGGTATTTATTCATTTAATCCTACATTGGCATCAGACGCTTGGACTCACAAAGTACAACAGAGTTGAGAGGCAGAGGAAGGATCACCAAATACATCCAGGGTCTCTACTTCTGAGAGATCAGAGCCAGGTTGCCTCTGTGGGTGAAGAGTATAGTCGCCCTTTTACTTTTTATTCTTAATCACTTTTATTTTTTATTATTATTTATTATATCATTTATTTTATTTTCGTCATTATCTACCCAGAGGTTCTCCCACTACCATATCACCATAAAACATTCTCTTAGTCCTTTGTGACACCTCATGCCCAATTTCCTCCCCTTCCCCTCTCATGTTCTATGCTGAAAATTTTGCTGAAATTTAGTTTTAAAATTTTCTTGCCTGATTGTTTCCCCTTTGTCCCTAATATAAGGAAGACCATCCAGTACTTCTCTTTTTCTTTCTGATTTATTTCTACTAGCATGTTTCCTTCTAGCAACATCCATATTGCTGTGAATGACATAAGTGTGTCTTTTGATTGGTGTATAATATTCCATTGTGTACATATACCACAGCTTTCTGTACCACCCATCTATTTGGGGGTACTTGGGTTTCTTCTATATCCCACTATTGTAAATAGGACCTGATAACTAAGATCCACAAAGAACTCACACAAATTAACAAAAATAAGACAAAAAGTCCAGTTAAAAAATGGGGTGAAGATCTACAAAGACACTTCTCCAAAAGAGGAGATGCAAATGGCCAATAGATGTATGAAAAAATGCTCAACATCACTAATAATCAGGGAAATGCAAATTAAAACCACAGTGAGATACCATCTTACACCAGTAAGAATGGCCCGTATCAGAAAAACACAGGCAACAACAAGTGCTGGTGTGAATGTGGGGCGAAAGGAGCACCGTTACACTGCTGGTGGGAATGCAAAAGGGACTAGCCACTATTGTCTCCTTTTTAACTAAGCTCTTTGACTTAAGTTCCTGCCCCTTAGAAGCAAGACATAGCTACCAATTCCTAAAATAAATCCACCATTGTTTTAAAAGGAACGCCTCAGTTAAAACAATTCAACTCACTTTGTGATTTTATTCATTATTGGGTTGACATTGATCTGCAATACTACCTAGGTTTGAAAAGGTTCACGCTTCTTCAAATGCATGCAACCACAATAAGTTTCAAAAACAGAACATGTTTCAAAAGGCAGAGATTAGTAGTGGAGTTACTTAGTGATGTTCCGTTCCCCTCTTGACCCCAACCTGCTGTTCCCACTTCCTGTCTCCCCCCTCACACTTCCTGCCCCCCCCCACCAAGTATGTATTCTTATTTCTTCAACGTTCTTATATAGAAGGTAATACATCACGTCCACACTTTGGTAGCTGTTTTGAATGTTTTCACTTAACAAATTACCTTGAATAATTTTTCCTTATTTTGTAAAGAGTATTTAATTTCAAAATTTATTATTTTCACCAAGAAATAATGCAAAAATAAGTCTTAACTTTAAATCAATGATCAGAAGCACAAAAATAAAATATTGCTGTCATTTTTTTCCAAATTACTATTTTTTTCCAAGCTAACATTGATTTACAACACAATAGAAGGGTCAGTGATATTTTCACACCACTTCAGCTGTGTTTCTAACCATACTCACCACCAGCATACCCAGAATACCCAGAATCCTCTACCATAGTTTATTGGACTCCTCCCCCACACTGTTCCTCTACTCCCCCTTCTGATCGTTCCACAGTTAGATTGCAAGGGTTTATTTTGTTTTAGATCCATCAGCTCTTTTGTTTTGTGTCTCTGTATTTCCTCTATAAATGACATCATGCACTGTTTGTCTTTTTTCTTCTAGTTTATTTTGTTTAACAGAATCCCCTCCAGTTCTGTCCATGCTGCCTCAAATGACAAGATTTTATCTTCTTTATAGTTGAGTAGTAATTCATTTTTCATATATGCTCTATCTTCTTAATTTGTTCATCTTCCATTGGAAAAGCAGTTATTTTCATAACTTGACAATTTAACTTTCAAAAGTGAAATACTGTAAAATGAAAGACATTAGAGTTATAGATGGCAAAATAAATGAATGGTACAGAAAGCTGCGGTCTATGTACACAATGGAATACTATTTATCAGTCAAAAAGACAAACCTACATCATCCACAGCAATACAGATGGAGCTAGAAGGAATCATTATGCAGAAATAAGCCAGAAAGAAAAAGAGAAATACTTGAATGGTCCCACTTTTGTGAGAGACAAATGGAAAACAAACAAATAGAAAACTTTAAAACTATTTTTTAGCAAAATTGAAGCACAGAGCATGAGAGGAGGAGGGGAGGAAATCAGCAGTGATATGGGCACAAAAGACTAAATCTATGATTCATAGGTGATAAGGTAGTGAGTGAACCCAGGGGTAGAAAATGATATAAAACAAAATAAAGAATATAACCAATAAATAAAAAAGAACCATATGTCATGTTCTGTAATGAGTTCTAGGAATACCTTGATGGGTATTCATGTATATGTGGAGATGTGACATGGTCACCGGAAGACTAACACCATGGAACTAAAATAACACCTATTCTCAGAGTCTGGGTTTCATTTGTGGGATAAAGAAAAAACTTTATACCTAAAACATTACAGTGAATTGATGGCTTCATGAAATGAATCATCGCAGTGAACATAATCAATGATACATTTGAGCCTTTAGGGGGAAAATGCAAATTGCAATAGTGAACATGAGACTGTATAGGTATGCACACAACACTGCATTGGTCACATTGAGTCATGATTCTCTGTGAATCTGCTTCATCTTGACTGTGACTGTTCCCATGATGCCCAGTTCAATATTTTCACAGAATTCCAGTTCTCATCTGCCAGGTAGAATCACAACAAGCAACAAGTCAAAGCATTAAGTGATTTACTGTGTTCTCCATCATTTTGAATATGAGATGTTTTTCCCTGTGAGGATGGGGTCAAACTTGTAGCCAGAATCACTGTGTGCCCCAAGGTGAAGGGATTTCTGCTGATAAGGGAGAGGAGAAAAAGAAACAGGAAAGGGGAAAAATGAAGAGGTTTTACTCTCCTCCCCCCTCTTGCTCTATTCTTCAGTGTGGTTGGCAGTTTTAGATTTTTCTTGTCTGTTTGTTTTCCTTATATCCCTCATATAAGTGAGACCATTCAGTATTTCCCATTTTCTTTCTGGTTTATTTCCACTAAAATGATTCCTTCTAGCGCCATCAATGTTGCTGTGAATGATGCATGTTTGTCTTCTTTGACTGATGAATATTTCATTGTGTACATATACCACAACTGATTCAAATTGGGGGCAGGCACAAGAGCTTAAGATGGTTCATGGGTGATAAGAGAATTTTGGGGTAGACAATGATGTTATATATACATAAATATATATATATTTATATATATATTTTATATGTATATATATGAAATTTATATATTTATATATATTTATATAATATATATGTATATAAATTTATATAAATTTCATATAAATTTATATGAATTTTTATTTATATTTATTTATATTTTATTTATATTTATATTTATTTTATTTATATTAAATTTATATGAAAATTTATATTTATATAAATTTTATATAAATTTCATATTTATATATATGAAATTCCAAGGCACAATCTAGGAGTTTTGCAGTGAAAAAAAAAATTGGCCAAATAAATTGTATGATGCATTAAAAAAAAAAAATCAGGGAGGTGCCTTCAAAGACTCACTTGACCAACATTTTGTGATTTTGCCTACCACAAACTCAAACCATAAAGCCACCGGGTGATATGAGGGCCAGACATTTTCTATGTCTACCCGAAAACAGTATACATTATTGAGATTGCCTATTTCATTTTTTTTCATTTAGAAATCTACATGTTTAATATATTACCTTTTTTCAACCTAAAATCTCTAGACTAATACTAAAATTTATTAGTATTACCATGACTGTTGACAGAGTATTTGTTCACAGCTCATATTCTCATTTGTGAGAAATATGAATAATTAGTTACTGGGTGGAGGTGTTACCTTCTTTGATTATCACTTGCAGATCATTTTAATGTCAGCGGGAGTGTTACTATAAAGCGTGAATAGGATTCAAGACATCTTCAACAGAACTTCTGAGTAACCTTTGACAAAAATGATAAAGTTTATTTCTTTAGATTGTGAAGCCTTTTGAAGTATTTCTATGGCTATTATCAAAAAGGAGATACTCATGTCAAAAGGATACAAAAAGTTAAAGGAAGATTTCCAATGAGCAAAACTAGAACAATTTCAACAATTTCATCAAACTATAGATTGGTACTTAAAGCTTAAAGTAAATATCCATAAGTCATATTAATATTAAAAAAGAGTAGCTAAAGGAATGAAGAATAGAAAATTCTCTAGTGCAGAATTCCAAATAATCTGTTCTCTTTCTTTCTTTCTTTCTTTCTTTCTTTCTTTCTTTCTTTCTTTCTTTCTTTCTTTCTTTCTTTCTTTCTTTCTTTCTTTCTTTCTTTCTTTCTTTCTTTCTTTCTTTCTTTCTTTCTTTCTTTCTTTCTTTCTTTCTTTCTTTCTCTCCTTCCTTCCTTCCTCCCTCCTTCCTCTCTCTCTCTCTCTCTCTCTCTCTCTCTCTTTCTTTCTCTCTTTCTTTCTTTTGAGACTAAGTCTCACTATGTTGTCAAGGGTAGTCTCAAGCCCAGGGACTCAAGTGATCCCTAGCCTCTGCCTCCCAAGTAGCTGGGATTACAGGCACATGCCACCACACATGGCTATTTTTTTGACATTAGGTCTTCCTGTGTTATCCAGGGTAGTCTAAAACCTGCAGACACAAACTAGCCTCAGCCTCCCAGGTAGTTGGGACCACCACAGTTGGTTTCTGTGCGTATTTCTGAAGTAGACCATAACTGCCTATTCCTTAATTGTGAACTGAGCCTAGTGATTTCCTTCCAAAACAAACAATAGAGAAAAGCACTCAAATATTACAAAGGCTGACAATGAATGACAAATACTACCTCAAACAGATGATGAGGTTATTTTCATTCGTGATAAAATGTATTGTTAGTGTATATCCTTAATAAACTTGATAAAAGTGGTACTTTAACTCTGTAGTCTTTCACCATCATCATCCCAGTATAATCATGAGAAAGACTCATCCTGATATAGAGCATTCTATAAAATATCTGGCCAATCCCATTCAAAACCGTTAAGGTTATCATACATAAAGAAAGACTGAGATACTGCTATTCAAAGAGGTGACTAAGGAATCATGAAGACTAAATGAAATGCAGAATCCTGGAACAGAGGGAAAAAAAAACTCAGTAGAAAACAGGCTTTACTTAATAATAGTGTGTCAATTCAGTTCATTAATCATGCCAATGAAATACCCATACTTTATTATGTGAAATTATTAGGAATAAAAGAATGTGAGTGTGAAATATATAAAACCCTCTGTATCAACTTTTTAAGAAACATCTTACAAAATTCTTCTTTGCAAATCTTAAACTATTCTGCCAAAAGTTTTTTTTAGAAAAGTAAACATTGCCCCACCCCACTCCACATCTATACCCTCCCACTCTTATAGAGGTAATAAAACCTAAAGCTTGTCTACCAGCACTGATCTGAAATTCAAAAGGGAAAAATAAAATTAGAAGTTAGCTCAGAATGTTTAATCATTTTTTTTTGTTACCTGGGAATATTTATTTTGCTGCTCACATAAATTAGTAGTTTACATCTAAAATACATGGATTGTATTTTTATATGGAAAAATATGAGAAATTATAAAAGATACAGGAGCAATACATATTGTCATACTCTGTATCATGAAGATTTCCTATCTTGAGATTGTCCTCAGACCTGGGGCATTCATATTTCTCTGACACAAGGCAAAGTCAAGCAAACTCAGGTTTGATGAGAGACATTTGATAAAACATCTGATGAGAGATGGCCCTTGTCTGACAGAAGCAAGATTATACCACTCATGATGATTTAAGTCAAGAAAAATAGTTCCTATAAACAATTCCCCAGAGGGGTGATTTCTTATGCACACCTTTCCAGATGAATTATGTGTATCTATCCCAATTTCAGTAGATCTGGGGAATATTTTAGCAAGAAAATATGCAAGCTTTCTCTAAATATGACCTTGGAAACTTCCTATTTTCATGCAGAAATTCAGTGAAAGCACCAGTCTAGATTAACTCTTTAGCTCATCTTCAGCACAGGTACCAGAAGACTGTCTTACTGTAATACATTTTGTAACAGTCTCCTTCATGAGAAAGTTTTAGATACTGAAGTGACCCGTTATGATCAACAGTGAATCATGATGCTGAGTTAAAAGCTTGTTGCTGATACAGGCTCTTACCAGACTCCTGTTGAGCCTTTTCAATCTCATTTCAAGCTTACCAGGTAACCTTGTTCAATTGAAGACAGTTTAGTAAGCTGCCCCTCTCAGACCTTGTCTGTCTCCTAAGACTGGAGAATTTACTACCAGGCCAGGAATGTGTTAACAACTGCCCCTTCTCAGAGAACTTGTCATTGGTTAGCAGCCAGGAAAACACTCAATGAAGTTTTCATTCTGTTGGTCCTTCTATAGCACTAAGCATATACATAATATAATTAAATGTCAAAGAAGTTTATGTGGTGTTTAAATGAGTAGAATGGATCCTAGATCTGAAAATTGGATTAGATATATGAGTTGGGAGGAAGCTTACATTGTTTCATTCCTCCTTCCAGACATCAAAGACTTCCACTAGCTGTGTTTATTATTCAGTTACACTATAAATTTTTTTCTTAGTGTTTTATGAAGTTCAAATAACTCCATTTATCAAAAGGAGTATAAGTTCCTTTAATGTTTTATGGCTACAGGAAAATGAAAGCTCGGTGTTTGAAATATAATTCTTAGGGTGCATATTTAGTGTCATTGGGAGTAAAGAAAATGGGAGATTAACATAAGAAAGGTAAACCAGTAAACATTATATAATAAGATCCATGAAGGAGACCAAGCAAGAACAGCAGGAGGTCGTACATGTTCTTCCCAGTTCGTGTACCAACTTCCTATCTTCTAAGCCCGACAGAGGACTGCTTTCAACTGCTGAGAATCTAGATTCTAATTCTCTGCCTCCTTGGAGTTCAGAACTGGTGAAATTGAAATCGGGTCAAAAAAGGGCAAAAGCTGTTAACCAACAAACCACAAGTACCCATCACCCATGTGTAGCAGTTGCCACTCAGATGCATCTCAACAACAGGTCTTTATTAACAAGGAATATTAACCAGGAAAACAAAAATTCCTCAAAGCCACAAGTGGCAGTCATCTTACCCCATTCACCATTCTCAGTCCCAAAGGTCCCAAAGACACATGTTCAAGATGGCGTCCTTTGCCCCTCCCAGTCTGAGGCAGACACTCTGCAAAGTCCAGTCTCCAGTGTCTTCTCTTTGCCTCTTTTCCAGGGCTCCAAGTTGCTCCACTTCTCCAAGGTGCTTCAATTTTTTTTCCCCACAATTGCTGTTACACAAATCAGCTCTCCACATCCCTGGTCATCTCCAGGTACCAGCTCACTATGCCGCCTTGCTGCGGTGCCACACTCTCCACACCAACCACTCTTATGCCAGTCACCACAGTCCCTTGCCAACTCCAGCTCACTCTTCCAGGGGGCTTCCCCTGGCAGGAAATGTGGGCCTGTTCTCTCAGCCCACCATTCTCCTCTCCTTCCTTCCTTTCTTTTTGCTTCTTCCTTTGGCACATCTCACTGCTTTTTGTGGGTCTTTCTCTCAGACCCCACCCACCAGGGTACTTAGCCACCAATACCATTTTTCAAATATGTCACTACCCTGTATCAAAATAAAACAAAAGTTTTGTTCAGTAGCTATTTGAAATAACAAACATGGTGCCCTTCTAACAATGAGACACACATGGCAGATGCTATGAGGTGCCTGTGGTGTTAACAGATTTCTTCTCTTGATGCATGAGTATACATGAACACATCTACCTTCCAGAGACACAGCAAAAACAAAGGCAGACAACCCCAGTTCAAAGGACAGACAGGCAAGAATAAGTTTTCCCTTCAGATGGAAGACTAGGTTAAACAATGCAGGAAGTTGATAGTGTGGTTCCTCCTTCACCTCCTGGAGGGTCCCTGTTCAGTTGTCAGCCTACATTTATTGCCTCTAGAAACATATTCTTTTTTTTTTTTTTGAGATAAATAATCAAAAAGTTTATTAATTTTCTTACCCTCACCTGGCTTCCACTCTTCAAACCACCTAGTGACCTGTCATTAAACCTTCAATCCTCTGAAGCTTCTCTGTGGCAACTACAAATGGATTAAGATGCATAGGCTAATGGAATACTGGCTTCCATGTTTATTTTTCTTTGGTAAAATGAGTTCATGCATATTAAAAACAAATGAAGGGGGCCTATTAAGTGTCAGGTACCCTAACTTTCATAATGAGAGGAGGGCCACAGAATTGGACATAAGCTTCACAGCAAATCTGCAAAATGAGGGAGAGGAGATGATCCTCAAAGTCCATCAGTGGATGCCTACTCACAAGAAACTTCCTTACTGACAATGAATGGGGAAAGGATTCCTAAGCCAGAGGGTAGAGTTATGGGGTGAAGTGGCAGTAGATTGTCAAGGAGAATGGACTGGAGAGGACTGTCAACAGTGAAAAGATATTGCTAGACCTCAAATGAGCATGGACTGGCTGCTCAATGCAAAGATAAGACTGCAAACCTACAAGCACAGTATGCCGTATCCCAGGAACACAGTTCCTCATCCAGTAAAAGAACACTGCCACAGAAAAGGAAGAGACCAATGGACTCAACAGAAATCAATAACAAGAAGAGTCTGAGTGAACAGAGGGGGCTGTCACAAGGCAAGGAAGGCATCCTAGCAACCATTTACCTATGTAAGAAATTAAAGGAATGAGTAAAATATTAAAAAAAAAAAAGGAAAGAAAACAATGTTGCCAGTATTCTTTTGGAGGAAAACCTCTAACTGTGGACTTTCAAAGTCCGTGACTGGCCCATTCAAATAAGAAAGGGATAAGGTGAGAACAGGGTGGTTTAGGAGCTTTGTCCAAATAAGAAAGGCTTTCTGTTTCCATATTTGTTTTAAACGAGTATCCTTCAATATGTCCTTCTTTATTTTCAATGGATTTTTGACCAATGGTTACAGAATTACTCAACATAATTCTGAAAGTTGTGTAAAAAAGTTAGATGGAGTTGGAAATATTGAACAATAGGAGAGATAAGCCTCCTGGATTTTATTACCTTGAGCAAAAGTCCTAGTCTACATGATTTTCTGGTGTTGTTTAACTATTGATCTCAAAGCACCATTTTCATTAAGAGGCCAATAATCTTACTGAAGCAAGAACAACCTTGCTTCAGTTTTAATGGAAAACATTTTTAGGGGGTGGGGGGGGGATAAAAAAAGAAACACCCAGTAAGCAGTTAAGAAACAACAGGCTAAAAATCTCTTTTATATTTGGAATACAATTCCTATAGATTTTAAGACTTAGAAAAATAACACATGAAAAAACAAACTGTTTTTAAATCACTAACCTGTATTGATAGGTCGTTAGGTAGCAGGTTGTTTACATAAATTATATCAAAGTATTTTTATCGGTAAATCTAAACTGTGAAAACAAGTACCTTACCTCACAGTAAGTAGATTAAGATAAAAAAAAAAAGTAAAAGAAGTCAATGCTAAGATAATAGAAATAGGGATTCTCATTCTTTTTCATGGGTGCATGAGGCCTGTTATTGAGGATAAGTTTGCAGAATGTTAATATCTTCTAAATGTTATAAACTTTTTAGAATTTGCTCTAAGTTATAATCAAGGATGGCTATTGTATTTAAGAGAAAATAAAAACTGTGCAGTTAAAGGAAAATGACTAAATCAATAATGAGTGACTGTTTTGTGTCACTCACTTTACAGATTCTGAGAATATAGTGATGAACAAATTGCCAATGTCCCTATCTGCATTCAGCTTTTATTCTTGTGGGGAAGAGAAAATATTAGTAAAATGAGTGCCTAAGTATATAATATGATGATGCATGTTATGGAGAAATACAGAGCCAAATGTCAAATAACAAGTCACAGGGAAGATTTGTTTTGTATGGTGATGGCATTTAAATAGGAAAAATAAGAATGAAAGAAGGAGCCATGCCAGTGTCTGGGGAGTGACTTTACAGCCAGAACAAGAAGAAAATGCAAAGATCCTCAGAAGCAGGCTTGGCATGTCAAGGACCACTAAGGAAACAGCCGTGGTGGAAGCCAAGTGACGGAGAGCAGAAGACTAAGAAGAGGTCAACGATAATGTTGTAAACCAATATTACCTCAATAAAAAGGAAAATAAAATAAAAGACTGAGGAGGGAAGGATGGATAGGTCAAAGTGATACTGGCAGGTTAGTCACTCAGGTACTTGTAGGTCAAGGCATATATTTTTGTTTTGATTTTCAATGTGATGGGAGAGCATTGGGGAGTTATAAGCAGAGGAATACATGGTCCAGCTTACATTTAACCAGTGGTAGCAGGTGGGAAGGGGAAAAAAATGGAGACTCTAGCTATAGAGTGAAAAGGAAATAGTGATTGACTAGCAAGGGGAAGGTTGGAAGTCCCTGTATAGTATGGATTTTTTTTTTTGAGACAAAATAGGATTTTCTGATGATTAGATTGTATGAAAGAGAAGATAATAGAAGAATCTGTATATTAGGCCTGAATAAATAAAATCTAGAGTTGGCATAACTGGTAGGGGATTTCAGAGAGTGATGGGAGGTGGTATGGTAGCAGTAATTAATCACAAATGTGGAATTTTATTCTTTAGGACAATGATTAATAGAAATGGATAATGAAATGTGAAATAGAAATGTGAAAGCTATATTATAACTTATAGATAGTACCAAAGAGTATATTATATATATACATATATACACATAATCTACATATATTATATATAATACTTTTCTGTGTATATAGAACAATGACTAGTGAAAAAAAGACATTAACATTATCACTGGCTGGTGTGATTATTGCTGACCTGGATGCTTTTCATCATTTCATTCTCTATTTTCCAATTTTTTTTTTTTTTTTTACTATAAACAAGTGTATTGAATCAGGGGAAAAATCATTTGAAATAGCTTTGAAGATCATGGAGAAAGATAATTGGGGTAAAGTATGGTTGAGAAAGCCCAGCTGTTTGAAAATCACTTGAAGCATCTGAGTAACACAAAACACAGCTGGCATGGAGGACAAAGTTATTATATAATTGGATTTCTTTACCGTCTTTGCTAAAATGGGAAAGAAATGGAAGAAAACATCCCTTCAAAATAAAAAGATTGCCATCTATTTTCTGAGCTGAATGAACAAAAAAATATCCAGCAGAAATTCTCAGTATCTATAGGTTCTAACTAAATGTGTTCTAGGACATTGTAGTGGCCATAAGACATAGCACTTCAAGGGACAGATGACAGTATAATCCATATATTCAGATGTGAGCTTGAATGTGGCTTTAAAATACTAGCTCTTACTGTTCAGGATGATGGAAACCAGTGCCAAAATCACATCGACATTAATTTGCAAGCTAAAAATAACAAGGTCTATATGTACACACACACACACACACACATATCTCAAAAGGAAAAGGCATCGACTACCTTCAAATCCTGAAACCGAATAGTGGTTTATTTGGGGTCATTGAATGTTAACTGGTTATTTTCTCTATGGATTTGTTATCATTTTTATTGAAAAATAATATGTATGCCATCAGAAAACATTTTTATAGTGAAAAAGCAATGAATGAACTTTTCAGATGATATGGAAATATAAAAAATGTAAAAAATATAAATTATGAAAATAGAAGTAAATGGAAAATCATGATGATGACCTACAGAAGAAATCACCATGTTCAAGATTTTATTTTATAGTTTTTCCTTGATCAAGACCTATGGGAGTGGTCATAAAACATATTCTGAAGACATATTTATCAACTGCTACCTACTAATTCTAAACGTTCAGCATTTTCACAGTGTTAAACAATTCATCTTACTTGTCCTTACATTTGAAAAAAAATTTTTTTTTTCATTGCAATAAGCAGTATTTCAGTGAGCATTGCCAGCATCGAAGAGGACAGATTATTTCCTTTGGATCAATTCCTTGAAGTCGAGCTGCTAAATGACTGCGTGGAAAAGACTTTAGTTTTATAGGACAGAAAGGTCTCTGCAATTTTACACTTCCTTAAGTGTAGGCGCCACCTGTATACCTTCTATTCAGTGCATGTGTCAAATGCCATCTGTATACCTTCATGTCAAATACATGTGTCAAATATGCCCTTACAATATTCTCCATTGATCAGTTTTGAAATATTGCATCTTCAAATTTTTGTTTGTTTACCAAGGATTTCAGACAGTTATGTTACAAATCTTTTGCATTTTTAATTTATAAAATGTACTTTCTATGCCCATAAAATGTACTTTCTATGGCCATTTTTCTATTGAAATGAAACTCTTCCACTAAGAGGATCTTATTGGAAAGATATTAATATATGACCCGTGATGATACAAATAAGCTGAAAGATCAATGCATCATTGCTTATATATTCTTATATAGCATTACCACCTAGCAATTTAGACTTTAATGTTTTGTAAAATATATACTTAAAATGTTTTTAGATTTTAAATATTTTTCTAATTTTTTTCTTAAAAATCACTTTGGAAAAATTTTTACTCTAAGTTCATACAAATATTCTAATATATTATGTTTTAAAGTAGCTTTATATGCCATATAGGTAAACAGTTAAAAGTGTTAATGAGATTATTTTCTTTTAAAGTTTAAGATAGTTTCTACTTTTTATTATTATTATTATTATTATTATTATTATTATTTTAATGTCCAACCATCTTTTCCATTTATATGAAATATCAGCCTCTTTGGGTGCTGGGGAATTAGATGAACTTAAAACTTAATTCTAGACTTTTTCTGCTTTCCGTGGCCTCTTTGCCCTGTATCAGTATCTCAACTTTGTTTACTGTAGGAATAATAGGCTAAATAATGGCATACAAAGATAACAGGGCCTAATCCTTGGAACCTGACAAATATTATCTTACATGGAAAAATAACCTTTGCATATGCAAACTTCAATGCCTGATATAGACAGATTAGGCTTGATTCTCTTGGTAGCCTTAAATTCCTGCAAGCCTTCATAGAGGTATAGAAGTATTGATTCATAGAGTATTGTAAACCAGTGTCCTCTCACTTAAAAGGTTTAAAAATACAGTTCGAATAAGAGGCATTTCTGAATTGTAAAATACCTACTTATCAACGCTGGAGTGTTTATTTTGCTTGCTACAGAGTTGATAATAATCTTTCTTTTTATAAATAGAGAAATTCCATTACAAAATGGAAAGGTGCAAGAGAAAACTAAATTTACCTATGATAGAATCAAAACTATATAAGTTTTAATTTCTCTACCACTACCAATATGATACGAGTTAAAAAAACAACCCCATTGACTTTCAAGAAAAGCATTTTCCCAAATTAGCTGCTTCCTTCTATGAAAGTGAAAAATGTTCCAAAATATTCAGGGACTCTAGGATGAAAATAAGTCCACTGAATATTTACTCTAAGAGACAAAAGGATTTAGTCAAATCCCAAATATATGGCACAGGTTGTGTAAATCAAATGTACTGAAACTACAAAAAAACTCCCCTCTCTCAAGGAGAACAGAAAAGCATATATCTAATTGAATGGTCATTTTATAATTTGTGTTTCTAGTGTCCTTTGCTACCAGTTGATCAAAATAATATCTGTCCATCAAGAATATCCAATGTGAGACCTCAAAAGGAAGGGGTGTACTCAAGTTCATTTCTTACCGTGAGAAGTTTCATCTTTTTTGAAATTTTATGTAGTTATTTGATGAGGTTTAAAGAACACCTTTTGTTAGGTGAAATAAAAGGTCATGGTGAGGACTTTTCTTGCTATAATAGCTGCCTGATCACTTACTAGCATAAATGACTGTCCATTCAAAAACTTAGGAGATTGTCCAAATTCTCATCTACCAGGCTATGATTTTCTATTTGCCTCCATTATCTATTTGCAACTTACGAAATGGTTCCAACTCACCGAACTATAAATAGTTTAAAAAATGATTATCAAGCTAAAATATATTCATAGTAATAATCCATAGTGCCTAGAATAGGTCATTGTGTTATCTCTACATGTCGCGAGTGAGAATGATCAAATATTTCAACAAGGCGTCAAGGAGGGCATTGGCCAATCAGAGTAGACGCCTTGTAAATCAGAGCACATCCTGCTACCTGCATCATAATTTATTATATGTTATCACTTAAGTAGCCATATATTAAGCAAGTTTCTAGTTTTTCAAATTTATTAATATTTTTATAAGTTATGTGATCATGTGTGCATGGAGATGCTCAAGTTCTTTTTCTGAGGTACATCTTCAAGCAGTAGACTTACTAAGCCAAGGGACAAATGTAAAATGCATTTTGATACATGTTTCAATCGATTATCTAGATCTAAATAGTCTGTGATGATTCTCACAATGGCCTGTGCGTGTTTCTATGCTATCTCCTCAACAGAGGTATGCTCACCTCAACAGAAGGTATGTATCAGGAGTTCCCTTGATCATTCCAGAGTCACTGGGAGGTCTTGAAGCATGTAGCTGTCCTTTGAACCATAATTTATTAGAGCAAAGGAAACATCACAAATGAGAAGAGACACCTGTAGTGAAGTCTGAGCGAACAGAGCAAACTTTTAAGATGATCCTTTCAGGGTTGTGACACAGAACATGTTTGATTCTCAAGTTGTGAGTGATGACAATACAAGGGCAATATCAAAAATAATAAGTGCTGGTGATGTAGGCACCTTGCACTTAGCACATACCAAAATTCTAGATGTACATCATTAAACACAGAACATCAGCAGTGGAGAAAGTCAGGGGAATAGAAAGAAGTCTTAAGAGTAATTTACCCAGAACCTAGAAGAAAGTACATAATGAGGATTTATCTCAATCTAGACCACCTGAACTCTACTCACCTAAAGACTTGAACGTGAACACTAACTCATACTTCAAGGTTTCCTGTGAAATTGAGGAAGTTAAATGATACTACTAACAACTCTCTTTCTTGGTAATATTTTTTTCAGAATAGTAAAGAATGAATGAAGACTAATATCTTCCCTCAAGATGGAGTAAGAGATAGAGGATTTTCTCTCACACCCATAACAAGTGAAAACCTGACTCTATGAGACAATGGTTTTTGAAACAACAGATAACAGGCAATGCAGGACAATGATCTCTGGGAGACATAAAACATAAATGGTTAACCCTCTGTTCCAGTTTATTGCCCTGAAGGCATTTCCAGACAACTGTTCAGAAGAGGGAAGCTAGGAAAAACCCCAAGCCCAATTTCCTCCTTGAGTTGGCAAGATAGAGCTAAAAGTCCTTAGTAAATGGCAATTGCAAACAAACAAACGAATGAATGAATGAATAAATAAATAAATAAACAAACAAATAAATAAATAAACAAATAAATAAAAAGAACTGACAAATTATACAAAGAGAGAATTCTGGACATCTAAAAAGATCCTTATGGCAGAGGACTGATCATTAGCAGCAACATTACTTCTCAAATGGTACATTCTCTTACCTAAAGCCTGTGTTCTCTGATGTCTTCTAGAAGGCATAACATAAAGTGACTAGTGATAGATTTTAGATGGAATGTCTCCATCTCTGTCTCTCTCACTTATCTTCTCTAGCATATTATAAGATTTTAAATGACATATATCATTATATTGTATGCTACATATATAAGTCTATATATACACATATTATATACATGCAAGTATAAAATATTTTTGCCTTTTTTTCACTCACGTTTCCTAGCAAGCATTTTCCTCAGAGAATGTGTCAAATGGATAAAATTGAACATTAGCATTCCATACTCACTTGACCTAATTTCTATATATTCCTTACCTCTGGAGATTAGTATTTAATTGAATATGTGAAGCAAAGGTCTATTATTTCCTTCTTATACAGTGAGAGTGGGTTGTTATTATGGTTATTTGGCTCTAAACTGATTCAATATATATTTTTAATGTGTTGGCATAATCATACCGCAGTTCAGAGTTTTGTACCTTGTTTCATGCTTTTGATCGTCCCTTCTTATTTTGCAGCTCTCTTTATAACTAGGAAAGTTCTACTTCTCTAAATAGGGGTATTTATATTTTAAATATTCTGTTTGCTTCCAGGTCTGTGTGCTTAGGTAAACAAGAGCTGACTTTCTGAAATAGAACAATATAATAGAGAAAACTGGAATGTAATGAAATTTATGACCCAGATCTGATACAGAAACATGAGTTGGTTATAGGCTAAGCTAGTTAAAGATTTTTTTTTTTTTGGTTTGGCTTTTGTTTTTTGCTTTTCCCTCAAGAATTCTCTAGAGTTTGAAAGTCGATTTCATATAGGAAACTAGCTTATTACAATGTTTTGACTTGATTTCCTATGATAAATATATTGTTGACAAAATAAACAAGTAGAGCAGTGAAATCTGTACTACTTATCTGACCAGTGTCTGTGAATTGTGTAGTTCTTCTAGCTGATTCCTTTGTGAATTTGCATTATGACATTTCTCCATAGAAGGACATGATAGGCACTGAAAGCATGCCTACTGTGTTGTTCTTCACAGCTTAAGAAAGTTCGTATAAAAATCCAAAGCATCCTCTGTTACCCTCTTGTCATATTGTGTTTCAATATATTTGGCAGAAATCAATTTATTGCTCATGAATATGTTTTTTTATTTTAATGAATAATTTTATATATATATATATATATATATATATATATATATATAAATTTCACATCTTTGTTCTCATTTCATATCCCAGGGTTCTCCATATTCCAGGGTTGTCCCACCACCTCCTCTCTCTGAGTGCTCCAACCCATATCCCCACCCAGCTGCATACTTTAGTTTGGTTGTTAGCTTATTTTGACTTTTCCTTCTGACTTTTGTTTTTCTTATATCCCATATATTAGTGAAATAATTTGGTTTCTGCCTTTTTCTTTCTGACTTTTTCCTGCTAATATGATTTCTTCTGGGTTCATCCATGTTATCTAAAATGCATCAACTTTGTCATTTTTAATTGCTGGAATATTTGTGCCAAAGTTGAGATTCCACATTCTGGAGTCCCTTGTCTTGTCTGTCTAATAAGTTCATCTGTCTTCAAGTTCCAAATGATATTCTCATATTCCCATTTACTGTTGTTTTTAAATCTAAATTTTCTAATGTGTTAGCTATGAGGTTCCCAATCTGACTTAATCAAAGAATTCCAAGGTCTCAAAAGTACGGGAGTACTGGGATACACTATGACCACATGTAATTCTTTCTTCTTCCACATTTCATAGTGGAAACCTATATGTCTTGCAGCCCTCCCTGTCTAAGGAGATTGGGCTAGCCTCCATCCTTGATCTGATTGACAACTCTCCCCTCTTCCTCGCAGGGATTTTCTCTCAGTTATAGAAAGTGGGAGACAAGTTCCATCACCTAATTTCTAATCTCCAACTGCAGTTCCAGCTTCAGTGGGTCTCCCGAAATGCATGAACTCTCACATCTCCAAAAAAATGAGGTTTAATGTTTTGCTGAGAAACAATTTATAGTAGAAAAAGCACAGCATGAAAACAGAGAAGCAAGTGCCTTGAACTAGTTGTTTGACTTGGCATGAGAAAATATATTTCCTTAAGACTCAGCTTTTGCATGTGAAGATGATACTTTTTCAATAGCAGTGATTAATTGGAATACCATCTATGAAGATTATTTTTGGAACTATTAACTCCAGAGAAACTATTAACTCTAGAGACATAAAACATTTATCATTATCATCACAAGTCTTAGTATAAAACCTCCCTATATTTAAGAGTTCCAACTCTGAGATGGCGCTAATCTTCTCATCCTTAAATGAATTTGTGGGGTCTTCATCCTGGGTGGGTAGAAAAGTACACTGAGCAGAGATACAATGCTCCATTACTTTCTCTTCTGATAATGAGTCCCTTAAATGATTGCCTTAAAGAAAAAGTGAGCATTAAAGTTTGATTTAAACTTACCTTTGTTCTATAAGGTTCTTTGAACTAATTTGAAGTTATCTTTTATTTTTCCTTGGTTATCATCAATCTCAGTCATTGATAAATCTGCACAGGTTCAATAGAGAACATTACACCCTGTATCTTTGCTGACTTCCTCATATTAGTAAGTGTGACCTTGCATTTAAGCTCATTTTAGTTCTGATTGACTTAAAGAGAGCTTATTGCCTTCGTCCTCAGTCTATGTCTAATATTACAATGTCTGATCATAGTTATTCATCAGAGAGAGCTAGGGACATAGTGTGATTAACTAATTCCTTGTGCAATCTAACCCTCAAAAGTTTCCCAACTACCACCACCTGTATATCTCTTGATCCTGTGGCAGAGTCAATTGCTGAACTGCTCACATTTTCTAGAAGGAGTTACTATTTTCCTCCATTATATTTTATACAATATTATGCTGCCTGAGCTATTTATTTACTTGATTTTCCAATGTACTTTAACCATCTTCCGTTTTAACCATGACATCAAATCAAGAGTGCTGGCTCCTAACAATCATCAGCAACTCAGCATTTATTCATTTCTCCTGATGCCAAGCAAAATTCTAATTGGTTTTGCAAGTATTTTCTCTGGCAAGGAATATTTATTTTTAAATGGGAAAATCACTGAACTCCCAAAGACATAAATAACATGTGTTAAAATTCTCACTTTACTCATAATGAAAGTACGAAATAGGTATTAGAACTCATTTAGAAAGTCAGAGAAGCTCAAATTTACGTAATGGACTAATGAATGTACAAATTCATAGAAACTGATGTTCCATTGAGAATAAGAGAATCGGCTAAACCTCCACTTGAGAGAATATACTTGCTATGTGTAAAGATAATGATTCTTACTGTAAAATGACTTTGATGGGATCAGAACCAGATAACTTAGAATAGATAGTCTAAAAAATGCGTTGTTTTCCACTGAAGCACAGTTTTCCTTATAATCATTGAATCCTCACAAAGTGGAGAGTATTTGTTCATTTTCATCAAATAACTAACTGGTCCTATTAACTCCCTAGAAAATTCCAACGATTTCATTTTCTCCATTTTATACTCCACACTATTTTCAGTTAAACAGCTAATCATTGATTATTCAATACTAACCTCAGTAAACAATGGACTTCCCACCTCTTAATCTTGAACTTGAAGCAGATGAAATGATAGGATGTATTATGCCACTTCGGCCAAGCACACTGTGTATATCAATACGGAAGGAAATGAAAGAGAACTGAAGCTGCCAGGAATGACAAACTACACACTTTTTAGAACTAATCCAAATCTCCTTATGCCTTTTATAGACTGTTTGACTGGAACAATCTTTCCCCATCCAACCATCATGTCCCCCAAATAATATTTACTTTATAGCATTCATCTCTCTGTTGTTGGCATAATTTCTTGGTCTCTGACAGATCACTATCACCCTGATAACATTGGTCCTATGCCTCCATGTTCCTTGTTTTTCTCAAGCTGTTTTATTTTATTTTACTTATTTTATTGTTTTTCTCACGCAGTGGGGATTTTTCCCTGGGTACTCCTAAGTGCCTCACTTAAATATGTCTTTGGGTTTCTCAAGTCTTCAGCTATGAAAGGAAGTAGAAAATAAATGACAGTTAAATTTGCTCTCCAACACATTCCTTTGTGTTCAGCCAATCATGGTGTCAGGAACTTGCTGACTGGAAGGGCTTTGACATGGATGTTATCAGCATGAAGAAAAGAAACAGCCAGGGAAGCAATATGAAAATCCTCTTCCCTCGGCATTCTTTAAGCAAACTATTTTTAGTTTACCAACCAAGAAAAGGATGTATTCCTCTGCAGAAAATGTATAGCCTGTTGACACAAGATAAAGAAGTCCAAAAAGGACCACTTAGAAGAAATCAAAGAGGTTGGAGAAACAGGCTTTATTCATCAGCATCTCCCCCTAGATATTTTTAAAAGAAAAGCACTTTTCTGCTTTTAACTCTGTTTTCATTTGCTCCTCTTTGGGTTAAACTGGAAAAATGGTAAAAGAAAATTGAGCAGGCAATTCCTTTAAGAATTAAATGAGTTATAATGATAAATATTCAAATCTTCCATTAAATTGAATAGAGACTTTTATTTTTACACTATTAGCACAAAGAATTGAAAGTAGTATACTATTAGTGCAAAACAAACATTTTATATATATATATATAACATATATATATGAATAAAATTGTTATTCAAAAATATTTGGTAAACCAGACTTTTTACTTATATACCATTTGTGTTTTTCTTGACCCTTTTTGATATGTTATAAATATTCTCAATCAATGCCATCTCTGCCATTTTCAAACTTAAAATCCAAGGAAAATGGTTCTTTTGGAAATGATTGTTTTAAGCATTGCTTATTTTTAATGGTTCACGCTTCACTTGAGAAGATAAGCTAGAAACTTTCTTTATTGCTCTAGGAAAAGGAAAGAATTTGAACTTCTTTTCCAATCAATTATGGCAAGTTTCCCAGAAAAAGTTGAATTTGAGGTGAGAGTTGAAGCCTCACCTTGCCAAGATATTCATATAGCTTATGTTTTTTTTGACTCACAAACTATTAAAATGATAGGAGCAGTAGCTGTAATGCAACTCAAGTCCATATTGTTCAGAAATCAATCAAATGTACAGTCACTGATAACTTTTGTTGCAGATATTTTTGCTTATGCTTCATTTTGTGTCCGGTTGATGCATAAGCAAAGCTTTTTCTTCCTCAGGTGATCTCTAGATTCTGTCCAGTCTTTGTCTTTGAATACCCTCATTAGAAATTAACTCAAGAACTTGGTGGCTTCAAGTCATTCTTGCAGTTTGAATTTGTTAAGCTTCTCATATAGTCAAATCAATTTTATTTTTCATAAGGTATTTGCTGCCTCTCAATTTTATAAAAACCGAAAGAGTAAACATTTTCTAATTGCAATATATAATATGGGCCATCTATTAATTGCTTGACATATGCCCTTTTAGGAAGACTGGTATTGAAAATAGATATGCACATTTTCTTATAGAAAATATAAGCACTAAGAAAACATTTTAAATTAAATAGATTATTTCTGCATTCTCATACAAAAGATGGTTGATTTTGATTAATAATTATTTTCTTCCAAAATATGATGTGAGCAGTATGGATTCCCAGATCAAATTCACTGCCTTGAAATATAGCTTTCTTAAGAGTTCTTCTGAATCCTATTCATAAGTATACCAGTGCTATTATAAAGTACATCTGTGTTCTTTCTACAGCACACTGGTGCTCTATTTGGCCTAATCCTTCTAATATTTTAATGTCATCACTCCGTATGTCCCATAGGCTCATTTCAGAATTGTGAGCTCACATTTGAGGAAAGACTCTTCTTATGACATAGACTGATCAATTATGAAAGAAATGCTCATTCCTAAATCTTAAGCAACTGTTTGAAATTATAGATGTCAAATAAGCACAGCATTAGAATTTTAAATTAGTTGTTCCTATTTCCTTGTTCCAAGAATGTGCATAGTGAGGCATCTTTCCAAGGCTGAATCTAAACAGTTTATTTTCAACTGCAGAAAAAGTGAATGTTGGTATAAGCATAGCGGTGACAACTGAGAATGTTGCCTACAGGGAGTTAGGATAGGATAGGAAAAAATGGTAAGTCCCAGATTGCCACATGTACCCAAGAATGTAAGCTGCTTCTCAGCTTTTGTGACTTCAATTTGATTGAATTAGTTTTGTGCGAAACAATTGATTTCACAATTAAACATTTTACAACAGGTATGCGAAACCATCCGTTTTCTTTAAGGTGTATTTCTGGAAATGTTTAATATTTCATTTTTGTGAAAAGAAATTAATAAAAGAAGGAAATTCATTCTTATCATTCTTAACTAAATTACTACCCAACATAGTGGCTGTTTTGTTTTTTTGTTTTTTTTTTAAGCTCTTTAGATGTCGAATGATGATATTAATAAGCACATAGGAAGCTATTCATGCATGAAATGAATAGAATGTCACATTCATCATTTCAGAATCACTGGTGTCCAATAATTAATACTTAAACTTAAATGACTGAAATTCTAATACCTAATTTTGAAAATATGTTATTTATTCCTATGATGTCATTATGAAAGAACACAGAAACAGCTTCATTTTTTCATTTGGTGATGTGTTTTCACAGCCCTCATACATCTATGCACAAGCATATGTGTTAGAGTTATTTAATGAATCATAGTAATCCATGACCTATATGCTTCATGAGATCATATGCTTGAGAAAATTTTCATTACATTAAATGTTTTTCATAATAATTTTTTAAAAATCTACTTAAGACTATACTGTATGAATTAGTGGACTATAAATTATTTATCTCAATAATGAACATAGTTGAAGAAATGAGATCTTTTTCAAAAACATCAATCTAATGTATTACCTGGACACTTTTCATTTTTTTAATGATGCCTCTCTATAACCCGGCCTGAACTTTATATCAGGTAAATATGAATATATCATGAACTTTTTGGATATTTTAGCTCTACATAAAAAGTGTTTGAAATATAATTTCCAACACTTATAATTTATATTTTATCACTTTAAAACTGAAATAAAGAAAATGCAAATAGTGACACTTTATAATTTAAATATGTTAACACTCATTCAGCATTTTTTTCTAAACAGTAATCTAGATATAATTAGGACATATTATAAAACTGTGCACATTCTTCTATTTTTTTTTTATTCTGAAGTACTTATTATTGGGCATTACAGTAAGTATACCCCCACAAATGCACCCCCCCAACATACACACATAGTATCATTACCTTAGATTTCTTTAAAAAACACTATTGTATTTTCTTGTTGCATGTTTTGCATCTGTCTTAACTCTTCCAGAAATATGCCCCAACTCAATTCTTTTATTTGCTATGCAACATCACAGATCTAGGTTTGGGAGAATTCTGCTATCTTCCTACTACATATAAACTAGTAGAGCCAGCATGGAAAGAAATATGCCAATTCTACAGACTTAGACTATAATTATCATTTGCCCCAATTAGTCTACTCCAAATATTTAGCCAAGAATATTAGAACACTAATTTGAAAGACACATACACCCCTACACTTATTACAGCACTGTCCACAGGTGTTAAGTAACAGGAGTGTCCATTGACAAATGAGGGTATAAAGAGGCAGAGATGCAAATGGAATACTATGCAACTATAAAAATGAGATGAAAAACTTTATTTGCAACACATATGTAATGAGACGTTATGCTAAGTGAAAGCATTCTGACAGAAAAAAGACAAATAACACATGATTTCACCTTGTGAAAGATAATTAGACACAGCAAATAGATAAGCTAAACAGTGAAAACTAATGCTTAGATTCAGACAATAGATTGTGGTCACCAGAGAAAAAGGAGTTAAGTGTGGGAAAAGTACACAGAAGGCGTTAATGGTATGGTAGTAGATGGGATGTAGAGTTTTAGTGATGATAGAATTGTACACAAGTGAAATATTTTTTCCAAAGTTACTTCAAGAACAAAATTGATGCAATCTGGTTTTATTTAATATATACATGAATGCTTTCTTCTGAGAAGATGTGTATGTAAGTTGTATTTGGCATTGTTTAAAATACACTTTTTATAAATATGTTGTGCCCATTAAATAAAACTTAATAATTTAAATAATAAACCTCCTATATTATTTATTGTTTTGTCCACATAGTCAAACATGGAAAGAGACTAATTAAATGTGTTTTTCAATTTCTAAATTGTTTTCTGATAATAGTTTATGTTTATCATTAATTTTTCATCAGGTATAGATCACTTTTATTTGGTTTTGATACTAAAACAATATTTGGGGATTTAAATTAATTTGATTTAACCCTTTTTTTTAAATTAGCTATGTCTTTGCTTTGAATGTCATTTGCCTGGAATTAACAATCTTTCTTTCCATTGATCTTTAGGATAAAGAACATACTTATGTAAGGCGATGAGAAAGTTATTTAACCAACCCATATATATATATATCTGACAATAAATAAGATTTTATCCAAATGATACAGGTTTTCTGAAAGAAAAATTGCACTGGAAAGTTTGGGCGGAGATTGTTGGGGGGTAGGGTGTGGAAGTGTACCATTGTAGAGGTCTGAACTCTACAGAGAGAAAAGATATTTCCTTCGAAAAACATAATTTGAAAAAAAAAGATTATCACTACAAGAGAGAGTGTAAACTGAATTCTGCTGAAACAGAAGGCTTGAAAGTTCTTAAGTTCTGGTGGGAAAGGATAGAAAAATACTGGATGCTACATAGGAGAAGTTGATCATTATGAACACATCGTATGTGTTTGCTCATCCATTAGTTCCTATTGAAGTTACCTCCTGTCATTCCACAGAGGCTGAGAAATAGAAATGTGCTGATTCTTGACAATTCCATTTCAAAAGGCTGTCTCCCAGGTCCTGAAGATAAGGCACTCTTGGCTTGGAAAACTGGTTAGAAGTTGAGAGAAGACACGTCACACAGGAGCTGCAATAGCACATTTTCCAAATGAAATGTTCTATGCCAAAGGAAGGTCAGGGTCTGTAGTGAAAAACATTTATCTAAAATTGTGTCCCGCTGATGTCCTGTTTGAGTCGATTATTTGTCTCTCTCAGAGATTATTTTCCAGCTTTAATATTTACTATCCTATTAGCAAGTATTTAGCCAGTGTTGTTTCCTCTTCTTTTTTCCCCACATACCACCCCCAAATTCTTAAGTAATGTCCTGTACATGTTTGCAAGTCTCAACACCTGTGCCCTAGGGTTTGATATTAATTTTGTTCCTTTTCCTATTCATCGGATGATATGAGGGACTGTACTAAACTGTAACGTTCCACCAAATCACATGGGTGGGATTTTCTCAGTTCCTTCAATGGGACTTAATGGGAAACAATATATAGTTCATTCAGGGAGAAGGTTGAAAGGGCTGTTCATGAAAACAGACTCTAAACTCAGGATCCAGCTGTATTAGAGCCTAGAAAGAGCTCAGTCCCTAGGGTTCTAGAGCCAAGGCTCGCTTTTGTGATGCTTTGAACTTAGCTGGGCATTTATCAAGAAGTGCATTGAAGAGCAGTCTTAAAGCCACGTGCGTTTCAGTTCATCTGGCAGAGATTTGAAGGACAATAAAGAACCTTTTCGGTGCTTCAGGGAAGTGGAATCGCCAAAGCAGTTTGAGGTAACAGTTCTGGGTTTCAAATCTCCATGAGAGTCATTTAAGGATAAGGTGGAAGCATAGTGGTTAAACGAATTCACCCTGAGCTGTTGACACTGTACCTCCTCATCTCCATGCCTCATTCTCCCAAAAACGATCATTTTAGTGGGATTTTTGCCTGGATCATAACTAAATCAGATTGAGTAGTTCTGAGTCAGTTATTGTTTTCTTTCCTCTGTCTGGCTACAGCTGCATTGAATCATACACACACACACCCTCTAAGGTCATGGTAAATGGATATAGTACTTTATACTGTTTCCAAATAGCTGATACAGCAATTGCAATGTCTACATATACAGAATACATATACAGAATTCTACATATACAGAAGCTTCTACATATACAGAATACATATACAGAATTCTACATATACAGAAGCTTCCCCCGATTATTTTTGTCCTTTAAGCTTGTTTCCTTTGGGTTGAAAGTGAAATTAGATACAAGCTTGTCATCTGTGATCACATCACTGTATTTTCAACAAATCATTATCATTTGTTCCTGTTGTCGTTGGTGGTGGTTTTGATTTGTTTTTCAGATTAAATTCAGTTTCAAGATAACCTGGGAGAAGGGGAAATATGAAAAGCCTAGGAAAAAAGATTGTTAACCAAAAATCTAGCCAACAAGAGTTTACATTTGACAGTTCATCATTTTCCCTCCTTGAATCTTTTCTAGCTAGAGTACAAATAAGGAGAACATTCTCTAATTTGAGAATTACAGAAACAAGACTAATTTGGACTTCTGGAGAATGTAGCACACTGAGAGTACTTAGTTGACCTAGAAAATCTCTCCAAGGGACGAAGAAACAATTAGGAATTTAAATGCATGGAAATGGAGACATATATTATGTTATGTCAGATGTCTCAATTGTACGTGGGAGGGGGTGTAAAAGACCTTCTATGACTTTGTTGGTGGATATTTAAATGTTTAATATATAAAAGTAGATATTCTTAACAGAGTTATTTATTTATGTATTTATTTTTTGAGACTAGGTCTCGTTATTTTGCCTGGGGAACCGCAAGCTCACGGCGCATGGGGTATCACACTCAAGAGATCCCCAGACTCAGCTCCCCAGGTAGCTGGGATTACAGGTGGGCACCACCACATCCAGCTATTTTGGGGGACTAGGTCTCTCTATCTTGCCCCGGGAAGCTCTCAAACCCGCGGACTCAAGCAATTCCTAGGCTCAGCCTCGCTCCATAGACTGCATTAAAGGCACGCGCTACCGTGTCTGGCCAACAGAGCTTATTTTTTTAATCAGAGAATCTCATGTCTGTTACAGATAGCTATTCATCTTTTCAAAATGAAGTTCAAATAACCTCTAAACTAAGAAAATAAATAGAACAAATACTATTTTTATTCCCAAACAAGAGAATTAACAGGAAGTTTTAGATATCAGTTGTTTCCCAGCAATGCCTGGAGGCTCCAGAGACAGAAGACAAAATCTCTACACTCTGGAAAAAATAATATATGTATGTATGTATGTATGTATGTATGTATGTATGTATATACACACATATATGTATATAATAGTATCCCTGTGTTGACAACCTAGTGACACTTTAGGAAAGTGATAACCACCATCATCACCATATGCTCAAGACAGATAAAAGTAATGGAAGTCAAAATGGGGAATGAACATCCTAAAGAAACTGTATTTTATGCATCAATATGCATCAAATTTGTCATTTCTAATTTATGAGCAATATCTGATTGTGTACATATACCACATCTTTTTCATTCATTCATCTGTTTGGGGGTATTTGTGTTGTTTCCATGTCCTTGCAATTATAAATTGCTGCAAAAAACATCCTAGTATAGGTGTCCCTTTGTATCAGTATTGGGTATTTTGTCTCCTTGGGGTACATTTCCAGGAGAGTGATTGCTGGGTCAAATGGTAGTTCCATTTCCATTAGCTTGAAGGTCCTCCATAATGACTGGATCACTTTACATTTCCACCAGCAGTGTAGGAATGTTCCTTTTTCTCCACATCCACCTGTGGGAGGAAAAGTCAAGCAAGCTAATAACCAAGCTAAAATACACAACTGTGGGTGGGGGGATGGGTGGAAGTAATCAGGGAGGGGAGGTGGTGGGAGAACCCTGGGGAATACAAAAATGTGAAATATACATGCATATATATGTGTGTGTGTATATATAGTATGTATATATATTATATGTGTATATATGTATATATATGTATGTGTATATACATAATTATTTATATATATGAAAATGCCCTTGTTTTTAATGACAATGATTAGCAGAACTAAAGAAAATAAAATAACTATAGTCCATTCTACATGTAATATATTACCAGTACTTTAAAATAGAACATTGTTTATTGAAATTACCATTTTCCTTCTAAACCCCTTTTTGGAACTTCCATTCTTATTTGGTAGTCAATTATCTTTCTGGCTGATTTACTGCATTCAGTGAGTCTTTGGCTCCTGCTCTAAAAGCCACATTGTTCATCAGAATTACCTGGCAGTCTTCTTCAAAAACTATCTCAGGTTCACTAAACTTAGCATTTTGTTCCAATAGGTTAGGAGCATGGTAGGATGGTTTATAATTTTTTTGGAATTTATTTTTAAAATTTGCAGTATTTTTGTTGAGAATTTTAAAAACATTAATAAGATACTATATGGTTTATTTAATTTTCCTGTTTTAAATACATCCACACTATTTTCCATTCTCACCAATAATATACAAGTAATCTTTTTTTTTTTTTTTTTTTTTTTCACATTCTCACCAACACATACTGTCTGGGCTATTTAAATATGGGCCATCGTCATGGATGTGAGACAGTATATCAGTGCAGTTTTGAGTTTTTAGTTTCCAAACAATAATTGATGAGGAACATTTTTTTTTCTTATGTCTGTTAACTATCAGTATGTCTTTGTTAGTTTTCCGGTTGATTTTCAAGGGTTTTTTTGAGGTGTGTGTTTTCTTTGAACATATTGGAAATTACCCCTTTAGCCTATGTGTGATGTATATTTTCTCCTATTCAGTAAGGTGGCTTTCATGTTAATAACAGTTTCATTCACAATTGGCTTAATGTAATCCATTTGTTTATTTATGCTTTTCGTTACCATGCTTGTACAGTCTAATTCCAAAGACATATCTGATGCCAAGGTCATAAAATGCTTTGCCTTTGTTTTCTTCTATATATTCTATGGTTTAAGCTCACACATTCAATCTTTAATCCACTTTGAGTTAAAGTTTGTATTGTGAATGAGAGTGATCCAGTTACATGTTAATAACTGCCCCCTTCTTCCAACACCATTTGTTGAAGTGGTTTTTCTCTCACCAATTTATACTCTGAGTAACTTTCTACTTGATTATTTGTCCATATAAATATGTTTATTTCTGAATTGTGTGTCTGTTTTTATTCTAATACCCTAATGTTTTAATTATCATAGCTTTGTAACATGGTTTGAAGTCTAGAAGAGTGAGACCATCATTCTTCTTCCTTTTCTAAGATTGCTTTGACTCTTCATGCTTTCTTGTGAATCCACATGTTGTTGCTTTTTTGTTTTTCTTCCAGTAACTAGTGAAGTCTTTAGGAGTTTCAATGTATACTCTCATGTAATCTGCAAATACTGATTCCATTTATATCTTTATCTTTCCTGATTGTGCTAGCTAGAACTTCTAATTCTATGTTGAATAGTAGTGGTAAAAGTGGAAATTTTCATCTTATGCCTAATCTTAGAGGGAAAGTTTTCAGTTGCCATTATTGAATAAGATGTTGTATATTTGTCAGACCTTTTGATATTTCTAAGGTTTATTTTAACTGTGAGGAAGTCTGCCCATTATTGCTTCAAAACATTAAATTGTTAAAGAAAGTTCCATATCAGCCCACATGCTTATGTTATACTGATATCATTATGCTATCAATTACTTATAAGGTGATTCATGTGAAAGTTTCAGGTAGGGAGCAGAGCAATTTGTTTCCAAGCAGATGCCTGGAAATGGGTGGGGAAAAAAAGGAACCCTGCTTGATTTTAATCATTTAATTTGTTGATTTAATTGTTTAGATTTCTAACAAGTACCTGTTAAAGGTGTTCCTGCTGCTAATATGGAAGACTACTTCTCTGGGTTCTAAAAAAATTATTTTTCTCTTTGAATGTATTTTTGATCTAGCAGGTTGGAACTATGGGGAGGCTCCAATATAAATACTGTTGCCATTCTGCCATAGTTTCTATGAAGCATCTGATCTGTTTCACCGATGTTTCACAAACTTTAATATGCATAAGAATCATCTAGAGACCTTAAAATGTTGCTCCAAATTCAGTAAATCTAGGCAAGACCAGAGATTTTGCATTTTTAAAAGGTTCCTATGTGATATGAACTTCCGGTCTTCACTTTTTCCATGTGCAAGGTCAACGATGTTGTAGTTTTATTCCAAATAGTCATATAATACATTCATGCCATGGGCAATATTTTAAAGGACATTAGGCATACATATACCTTAGAAGCTATATTCATGTTTTTCAATCACAGATAAGTTTGTTTTTTTTTTTTTTTAGGAACATTATAAATTCCATTTTCATTTAATTACTTTCACATTTTCAGTTATATTATCCCTGTCAACTACTCCCAATAGAAAGGGCTTTTTTTGTATTCACAGAAAACACAGAAGGAGGCAAAGCCAATTTACATAGCTTCCAGATTAAATCCTTTACTATACTTATCAGGACATTTTTCAAGTCCTACATTTATAAGATAGGGAATAAGAACAACAATTATCATTTGAGATCTTTTGTGCTTTTCAGGATATGTGTAGACAAAATAAAAAAAAAAGAATTATTTTAAGTTGCAGAGACAGTTTATGAAAATAAAGTAGCAGAATGAGCCTTCCAGTCCTACAGAGCTGTTAATGACCTTCCCTTGCATCATTTTATGGCTATGAAATGAAATACATATTTTATAGCCCCACTGTTCCTGAAACTAGTTGGTGATTATGAACAGGCCCTCAAAGACACACGAGTCATTTCTTAAATTGTGCCACAAGATACTTCATTTGATATCCTTGTTCAAATCTCTTTATAACACTAATTAGACTCATGTACACATCAAAAGCCTTTTCTGTATGTCAATTTCATGAGAGTTTCAATATAGTGTGTCCCCTGCACTTTCCATTCTCTACAAAAAATGAAGAAGACAATTAATCTCAGGCTTTCAGTTATCTTGAAGAGTTTCAAGTAGCCACAATCCCATTCTGATTTCAGTAAAATTTCTAAATTGTCAAGGAAATGCCTTTGTTTTTGCCTCATGAGAGGAATATACTGAGAAAATTGCCATGAAAAATAGAGGGTTTTTGTTTTTCTTAGTTTTTGAGGGATTATTTTTGTTCATAAGAGAACAAAGTAGAAGAACATTTCGAATTGCAAACATATACTTCCATTCTTAATATTTTCCATATGCAAGTTGAGGACAATTTTGCTGCACTTTGTTCTCAATTATTCATATAAATTGGAAGTATTTTTCCCTAGAAAAAAGATAACTTTTATATCTTTAGAGAGAATATTTAAACCTCTTTAAATTTTTTTCAATTCCTAGGTAGTTCTTTTGTGTGTTATAAATTCTCAGGTGCCCTAATGAAGAGCTAGTATTTCCTCCAAGACAAAATTTTATTTCACTCATCCACCAATAGATCCATTTATCATAATGTCAGAGAGACTCATGTTTTGATGTAAAGTACATTTTTATTGTGAAAAATGGGTAGAATAGTTACCATTCTTAGGACTCTTGCAAGAAAAGCAACAACTGTTCCTTTCCCTTTAGCATTGTAATTCCTTAGAGATGAAATCAATTGCCTACTTTTGAAAAATATTTTCAGAGAAACTATTACTTTCATATTTTCAAACCAAAGAACTTACATTTAAAAAAAAAAAAAACTTTTTCAAGTGGAATATGATAAAGGACTCTGCCTACCTTGGTGGGCATAGTGTGATGATATACAGTAACATACACATGAAGAGATGGGCTCCTCTATGAATTATAGACAGTGTTGTAGACAACTGTTTGCAAAAACAACAACAAAAACACCCTACCTTTTAAAAAGTGTCCTATTTCTATCTAGCATGCATATAAATCAAAGCCTGGTTTTTCTCTTTCTAAAGTATAGACTTCAAAACACATTCATAAATTCCTTGTGAAATTGGCTATGTTGTTGCAAGACAATTACACTTGGAAAATGAACTTGTAAATGATTCTATGCTTTACATTTTACTAACCTTTAGAAATAGACTTAATCAGTAGTTAATCCATCCTTTCTGCTTGCTGTTCTGACAAAAATTAAACCCATTTTATCTTGGTATCTTGATAACAGAGACAGACCTAAGGTTTGCAAAATACAGGCAAGGTAAAGGGAGGAATGAGTGGCAGTAATGAGGCATGCAAAAATAAAAAGAACATTGAAATGAGGGGAAAAAAAGGCAGGAGGCAAGAAGGTAAGGACACAGGATTAAAGGAGAGAGAGAGAATAAGCATACAGAGTTGGGTGTGTAAAATGAAAAGTTGCCTTAGATGACACTGAAAATTCTTTATGATTCACATTTGAATGACTCACCAAGTCAGCTATGATTTCTGTGTCACCAATATCATAAAGTGGTCTACTTTTGAAAGTGGAGGGCTTATGTGAGGTAGCAGTTAAACACCCAGACCCAAGAGTCATTTATAATATATGACCTTGGCCAAGTCATTATATACAGTTTTGCTTTATTTTAAATGAAAATCTCACTAGCACCAAAAACCTTGTGAAAAATAAGACAACTCACATCAAGCACTTTTCAAAATGGATAGCACCAAGATATCACTCAGTAGATGTTAGTAGTAAGTATTGATGGCAATTTTCCTTTCCACCTATCATTTAAGCCAGTAAGCTTGATACTGTCCATATCAGTGACTGTATTTGAGCCTAAAACATCATGTCAGAGTTTCAGAATGACACACCATACTCAGATAATTTAGCCAAAGAGACTTTAAGGAAGGGAATTTTATAGAAATGAGGGAGCTATTGGAAGATTTACAAAGAATGAGAAATAATCAAACAGAAATAGCAGGGAGCTGGAACTGCACCCACATCCTTGGCTTGAAGGAGCAGAGGCAAGATAGAGTACTTTCAGATCCAGACAGGCACAGGATCTGTAGAAAAGGTCCTCCAGAAGGAGCTGAAACTCTAGCACCAGTTTGCTTGACAGTAGTATTTGGACTTCTAGAAGAGAAAATACTTGTTGTTGTTCTTTACTTGTATGCTGTGAAAGTTGAGACAAATTCCTAACCTCTATCCACTAGATGTCATTAAAATCTCAGTCTTGACAAACTTCGATCTTGGCAATCAGAGCCTCATCAACAGAAATAGCATCAGATTTTGCCAAATGTTCTCTGGGAGAAAAATCACTCCAGGTTGAGAACAGCTCATGTAGAAGAACCGAATGTAGCAAGAAATCTTACTGCCACAAGATGCTTCCAGATAGCATCAGAGCATGGTGGAGGACTTTAGTCATAGAATGACTATCCTTGGGCATAAGACAGGCCATAGAATAGTCAGAAAGGTATCACAGCACAAAAGGAAAATTACCACAGGCAGTCTAAAAGTGGTCATTTGTGACTTCTTTGGAGGAAACATAAGAAGACAAGATCCACTATGGCTGTGCATTCTGGGAAAAATGCAGTGGTAACATGATCCCCAGCTAGACACCATGAAAGTTACAGTCTCAATGGATATATGTATTTCCAGGATCCCAAGTCAACTTTAAACTTGATGTACCAAGAGGGGAAACATTGCCTTCATGTTCCACCCTCATTTATGCAGTACAAATATTAACGGTATATACTGGAGGATGGAGAAGTCTTTCTTGAGTTGTTTAAGTTCATGATGGTATGGTAAACTTATTTAATCACAACTTAAATAAATGACAATAACAAATACCTTACTGAAGTCACTTGTTTAAATTTCTCTATATGGCATATATAAGCCTGTTTACAGCGTACTGTTACCACTTAAAAATTATTCTTGATAATAAACCAGCAAATTACAAGCTAGTCAGCACTGTAAAAGATTGTAAAGGTCCATTGGACTTTCCTAACGATATTCAGTGAGTGCGAGTCTTCATGTTACCAAACTAGGATTTACCTGTATTGAGATGCATTTCAGAAATAATAGCCTCCAAATCAAACTGTTAAGAGTAGTTGAAAATAAGTTACGCAAACTAAATACCTTGACTTAATATCCTGACTAGGTCAAGCACCCAAAGTTTGGGATCTAGAAGAAACACTGAACACTGGAACATAGTAGTAGCTGAGAAGTGACCTACTAGATAGTCAGGAGTAAAGAGTTTCTGCATCTTAAGAAGCAGTGATATAAATAAGTAAATAGCTACTCTTATTGAAGTGGTTGGCAGTGAAGGGCAATTCTTAAAACAATCATCATTCAAGAGGATAAGGTGGACTTTTCCATGGAAAATGAAAATGAAAATGGAACAAGGAAGAGAAATGATATCAGTACATCCAGACACCGAGAAGACACCAAGAAAAACAGGGAAGTCCAACTTGGTGAACTTACCACACTCCTGTGAAACATGTCATGGAACCCTGCTAACACCTCAGTTTTGCTTCATTATAAAATTGGACCCGGTGAAGGTGTTTGTAATTCTGATCAACTGCAAGTATGTGAACATGGTGGCCCGTGGGAGAGCATGATTGCAAGAGACAAAGACACTAGCCCTGTGATCTTTTGTTTGGGTGACAGCTGGAGTTGAGAGTGAGGGATGGAAGGTGGAGAGATAGGCCCTTCATCTATTCTCTGTAGTCTTCCACACACAGATCATTTCCTTCTATGTTCTGCTACCATAGATGACGAACTTCACCAATGACATGTCAACTCATTGTTTCCAGTGACATTTCCCTAGGTGCATATGACTATCAGGTTGCTTTAAAGCAAAGTTGAATTTAATGAACCTTTCCAAAGCTTCTGTTAGTCATTATCCTTCACTTGTTAACACTTTGGGGTTTTCATTCTTTTTTTTTCTATTTTAAATTTATTGCTTGATGGAAATAATTGGAAGGTTTGAATATTTTTCAACAGTGGGAGCCTTTATTAGCTTTTAAGTAGATAAAAATATCCTTCCTTCCCCATAGTGCAAAGTGGAATGGGCTATTACTACCATCCCAGTAAATTAAATTACTTAAAAAAAAATAAAGGGAATAGATTGTGAAAATGTTTAGCCAAAGGAGTGCTCCAGCTGACTGCACATTTATGTGCATTTCACCATCAAGGCAAGGTAAATTTACCTAAAAGTAGCTATTTAAAAACATGTGTATAATGATAGTTGTTAAACTTACCCAACTGAATTAGACCTAACTCTATAGGAAAGGGTAAGAATATGCAACATAACCAAATGGATGATAAGGAAAAGGAAGACAGAATAATCACCGTCAAGAATATGAATAGGGCGACGTGAAGGAGCTCAAATTGGTGAGACAGAATAGTTAGTAGTAATGAATTGAACTTGCGACAAATTTAATTGGAAAGTAGAGACACACACATATGGGTACCACACTGGATGGCTTCTGATTGGGAAGTAATCGGCTTTGTTTGGAGCCAGGTGGTCTCCAAGCAGGTGTGGGGAATTAGGTAAATCATGCTGTGTGCTCCCCGCTGGGGTTACATCTTTAAAGACAAGCAATCTAAATTTAACAAGAAGCAGTGTTCTCAGCCCTGGTTGCACATTTGAATCACCTGGGGTGATTTTTTAAAATAGTGGGGTCTGGGCCGAACATCCACAAAATCTGATTGAATTGCTCTGGCCTGGGGATCAGACATCGTGTTTTTGCTTTTTTGTTTTTCTTTTTTGTTTATTAGATTATTTGTTTTGTTTCACATCATTATCTACCCCAGGGTTCTCTTACCTGCGAACCATCATCTTCATCTTTTGTGCCATCTCGTGCCTGATTTTCCTACTTCCCCTTCTCATGTTCTATGCTTCAATTTTGTTAAAAATTAGTTATATATATATATATATATATTTATATATATATAAATTTCACAACATTGTAATCCCAGGGGTTTATCCCACACACACCCTCCTCTCCATCCCCCACCTTTCCCTCCTGCTCAAAGTTGTGCACTTCAGTTTGGTGCTTAGCAGTTTTGACTTTTCCTCAAGACTTTTGTTTATTTTTTCACTCTATCCCATATATTAGTGGAGCATTTGGTTTCTGTCTTTTTCTTTCTGGCTTGTTTCAGCTAATAGGATTTCTTCTAAGTACATCCATGTTGTTATAAAATTGTCCAATTTGTCATTTTTAACTAATGAGTAATATTCCATTGTGTATATGTACCACATTTTTTCCATCCATTTGTGTTTTGCTTTTGTTTAGTTGTGTGAGTTTCTTGTGGATCTTTGTTATTAAACCCTTGTCACTCATGTGGAGGGCAAAATTTTTTTTTCCCATTAGTTTGGGCATCTTTTAGTTAAAAATCAGCTTTAAATATTTCTTGTCTGTTAGATGGTTTTCCCTTTGTCCCTCATATAAGTGAGACCATCCCATATTCCTCTTTTTCTTTTTGGCTTATTTCAGCTACCATGATTCCTTCTAGCTCCATCCATATTACACGAATGACGTAAGTTTGTCTTTTATTTTTGATTGATAAATAGTATTCCAATCATACCACAACTTTTTGTATCATTCGTCTATTTTAAGGCATTTGGCTTGCTTCCATAGACTGGCTGTTATAAGTACCCGGATGTTTATGGCAGACATAGTGTTTTTAAAACAACACAGATGTGTCAAAGTTGGGGACAGGCCTAAGAATGACCACTGTTATGAGGGCAGTTTGTGTATTTGATGAAATCCCAAAGGATACAGGAAAAGAATCGGGAGGCTCTGGGTTTCTTGGCTTCCATGAAAGGTGGCGTGGGTGGAGTTTTTATATTTAGCAGTGACTGAGAAAGCAGTTTTCCAATGTTCTGTTCCCTACACATCCCATAGAAAACATGTAGCAAGTAGTAACCAAAGAAGTTTTGACCCAGGGTCATATGGTTACAAGCATATTTTTACCAGGAGACCACCTAAGGCAAGTTTAGTCTAAGACTGTTCAAGTTTGATCAAAGTCTGACCTGTAGGAGGCATTTTACAAAGATAGCTCTGTAGACAGTCAAGGTCTCTCTCCTTTTCCCTCCGCACCAATTAGGCATTCAGCAGCTTATCAGAGCAGGCCAGAACTAGAGTAATGAGAATGTGGCCTTTCACACCCCATTCTCTAGTACCTACAGCTAATCTTTGTACTCTAAAAAAGAGGGTGGAATATGATGGAAATATTTCTCCTTTTGGTGCCTCAATGTTAAGGTTGACTTGGAACCCTGGAAATACATAAACCTATTAAGACTTTCACTTTCATGATGCCTAGCTGGGAACCATGATGTGGGTATATTTTCTCCAGACACCATAAGCCATATTGGGTCTTGTCTTTTGTGTTTCATCAAAGGTGAAAGACTGAGGCAGTATTGGGCTGAGACGTGTGACTATTCACTGAGGTGATTGAGAGTGTGGAGTCCATTCTGTTCAAGGGCAATCTGTGAGGGACTTCAACAGATTCTTAGGTTTTTTAAGAGAGTAGCTTTATGATGTAGACCTCCTGGTCAATAGGCTTTCTATGGCTCCTAGGAAATCACATTCCTAGCAAAGTGCAGCAGATGTACGGACTGGACAGTGGTGCCTAACGCTAAGTGTCACCTGGATGCCTCTCAGTACCTTCCTAGGCAGCCAATACAGGGATCAGTGGTCACCTAATGGTCTTTCTCCTTCTTCTTTCCTTCCTTGTCATCTTTCATATGCCTCTACTATCTCATTTTCCTCCTGAATGATGGTACATTTTACAAATATCACTTTAACTTTCATGTTTGTATCTTCCAGCACAAAGCCAGGTATGTAAATATTTGGAGATAGAAATTTTCTTGTGCCATCCTGGTTACCAAATTCAAATGAAAAGCTGAGAATGGACAAAAATACAGTATCAATAGAAAGAGAGAATGTCGCAGTTTTTGAGGCAAACCACTGCTGATGAAAACCCAATTTTCTAACTAGTATGTCTCTAAAAACATACATCCTTTCAGGACATAGTTATTGAAACATGTCTTAGCTAGACAATATCAAACCAATCAGTGTGACAGCATGGATTGCCATTAGGAGAAAACACTGAAGGGACAAAAGGAAAACAAAATCAAAGGCATTTATCATTTTGATAAACATTGTGAAGAACATAAATAGGTACTTGAAGAAGGGCATGATTTCAGCCTATGAATGGGATATGGCATTTTAGACAAGGCGATTAGGGTAGACACCACTGGAAATGTGACATTTAAACTGTGACTCCAAAAGTTAACATAATCCCAGAGCAAAGTGTTGGGAGAATGATATCCCAGGTAAAGATGAGTAATACAAAGACCTAGATATGAGAAAAGGCTTGGTGCGATTGAGAAATAAGAAAAAGGCTTTTAAACTTCTCCACACAAAAAAAAACCTATTTGTGACTAAGTGACCCATGAACAAAATCTAAACTAAGTGACCTCTTTTACAAAATCACCAGAATTCTTTCAGTGACTTTGCACTTTATACCATTATAAACCTGGGAGCAGCCTCACTGGTTTTAGAGTGCTGTTTAAGATCTTCACTCAAAGGTCATTGGGTGTTTATTCTGCCAGAGCAGGTTTGATCTCAGTGACCTGAGTGGTGACTTCAGAACTCCCACCTGGAGATTCAAGTCTGACTTCTAAGTACTAAGGTTGGTGAGTCCAGCTCTTTGTCTGGGATCCACTGAGAGCTTTATTCTAGAGTAGAAGACCTGAATCTTCACAAGAAAATATTCACTACCCACCCACCACCTGCAAGGGCTTTCTCTCTGCTCTACTGATTTGAATTTTCCTCTCTCAAATACCAGGGGTTGGAATCAGGTTCGTCTCATTCTGTCAGTTCTGAAGAAACTCCTTGGGTAACAAACGTTTCTTTTCTTTTTCTTCATAGACCTAGCAGCAACTGCAAAGCTTAGATCAAGATAAATTGGGTACCAGCTGAGTAATTTATACTTTTTGAATGGTTAAAAAAATCAAAAGAATGGACTTTGTGATACCTGAAAGTGATATGAAATTCAAATGTCAGTGTTCGTGAAAAATACATTTGTTTTACATCCTTGTAATTTGTTTTATTAATTGATTTTTAACTGAGGTAATGTTGGGGTATCCGCATCAGGTATCACCACCATGGTGCACCCACACCTCACTCATCCAAACCCACCACCACAGACCATAATGATCAGTCTCTTTACTTTACTTATTAGATTAGTTTACTATTTACTTTACTTATTAAATTAGTTTCTTTAGCTGGTGGGAATGTAAACTGGTCCACCCACTATGGAAGCTGTGTGGAGGACCCCTAATGAAAATGGAACTACCATTTGACCCAGCAATCGCTCTTCTGGGAATCTACCCAAAGGAGACATCAATGTGGGTACAAAGGGACACCGATAATCAGATGTTTACTGCAGCACTATTTATAATTGCAAGGACTTGGAAGCAACTGAAATGTCCCAAAACAGATGACTGGATGAAAAAAAAAATGTGGTATATATACCACAATGGTATATTACTCATCAATTAAAAATGACAAACTTGATGAATTTATGGTAACATGGATGGACATAGAAGAAATCACATTAGCAGAAACGATTCAGAAAGAAAAAGCCAGGGACCAAATGATTTCACTAATATATGGGACATGGGAAAAACAAGCAAAAGACCAGGAGGAAAAGTCAAAACAAGCTAATAACCAAGCTAAAGTACACAGCTGAGATGGGATGGGAAGGAGTGATCAGGGAGGTAAGATAGTGGGCAATCCCCAGGGAATACAAAGATGTGAAATAATTATGAATAAATAAATATTAAAATAAATTAGTTCCTTTATATTCTGTATATTAATGAACACCATCTGGTATTTTTCTTTGTCCTTCTGAATTATTTCACTTAGTATTATCCTTTTATACCCTTTGCAAATGGCATGAGATGCTTTTTTGACCACTGAGTAGTGGTCCATTATGTTTCTACCTTAACATCTTGATCTATTTATCAGTTCTCTTCACTTAGGTTGTTTCCATCATTTAGCTTATAGTAAATAGTGCTGCATCAAACAAGCAAATTCTAAACAAAAAGTTCAGATACTTTTTGAATTTATGTCAAGCAGTGCTACAATTGTTTACATTTTTTAAAAGTCAGTTGTTCCACAAAAGTGGCAGAGTTGAGTAATTGTGATGGAGTTCAGTAGCTGTGACAGAGGCTGTATGGATCTTGAGTATAAAAGGCTTATTACTGGTTCTTTATTTGCAAAAAAATGCTCATTTTCTGTGAGAAATATTTGCTATGTGAAGGAATGACTACATAAATAAATGAACTAGGATAGCACGTTCCCTTTCATATAACTATACCCTAATAGTATACACTCCATGGTGGAGACATTAACCTAGGCTTTAAGACATTTTCTTAAAAATATGAGGCTCATATTTATGCATTACTCTACCAATTGTTTTAAAATATATTCAATTAGAATAAAACTTTAATTGCATTTTCTTAATCTGCTTCTCCTTTTTGTGTAACTAAATACATACCTCTATGCTACCTTTCATTAGGATCAGCCAGTTTCCCAAAAAGTTTGGTTAGAATCAGTTTACTCATCTCATTCTATAAAGTACATTATTTTTGCTTTGGGTTTTTTTTTCCTTCTTTTTCATTTGGTTCTAAACTTTCATATTGGGCTATGCAATCCTGCTCTAAAAAGGTACATGGCTGCAAAAAACTCAATCACCTTCCTTATATGTGAGTTTCATTTCATCTTATTTTTACATCAAAAACACATCTAGCTTTTACTGAATACCCACTGCAGTATTGAATTGGATGTTTGGGAAGGATCATAAAGTGAATACATCTTCAAAAGCTGAACATATCAGTCGCATTCAGATTACTCAAGTTGTATGTTCTTGTATAAAACAAGGACACAGCCATTTAATGCAAAACTCTATAGAACACCACACAAATTTATATGGAAACCTGATTTAAGCTAGTCTGAACATTGCAGAGAAACTGAACCTAAAAGGAAATGGTTCTAATGCCTGTTGTTTATACTTTGGGATACTGTTGTTTTCTTTTCTTCTAAGTTCCTGAGAACAGGTAACAAAATAATCTTAAATTAGATCAAATTGCATGTGCTAACATGTTTTGTTTTTCTTTGTTTTGTTTTCTATAACTAAGTTTGCAGAAGATTTGATCTCAAGAAGTGATCACTGGCTTCTATTTTAGGAAAAATGCATGTTTTTCTTTATGTATGTCACTGAAACTTCCACAATTTCTTTTTTTCCATAGAGGGAAAAAGATGTGGGTTTGGAAATTCCATTCTTTCTATATTTTGAATACTTTGAAGGGAAATTTATGCAGATTTTACTTAAATAGGATGTTTGCTTGCAGTGCATTATTGGGGAGACCTCACTTTTTCTAATTCAGGGGCCAGCGCTAGAGAAGGAATGCCTTTAGAAGTTAATAATAGCTAATTAATCCAGCTCATTAGCTCAAAACCTCACGGTATGCTGAGAGTACTGTTAATGTAATAAGCTTCCCAGTTAATGGAGTCAAAGCTAACTTCAAAGAATGTCTAGTACCTCACTTAACAACTTCATCAACTCTCTGGACACCTCACAGACAACACATCCCAATAGCAGGACAATAAAAATGCAAGTGGATGTTCTGCTATCTCACAGCTGAGTAAAAAGCGGAAATGCAGACAAACACGAGTGCACAAAGAGTACACATCCCCACCTTTAAGTAAGGGCAGACAGAAAAGCAAGTGCTAGTAGGCAACTTTTGTCAGAAATGAAGTTCTAAACACTCCAGGTCCTATCAAATAAGCAGCTGTTGAACAAAACTGTATCGATGCTGGTGAAGGCAGGTGAACAAGAGATAAAATGACAGATAGATCTTTTCTTCCATTGCTTTCACTTGAAGAACTCACCACTTACTTAAATAGAAGATGGGTGTTCTGGGTCAGTCACACTGGCTTTGTTTAACATTCCATAGTGTGATTCCTGGAAGTGGAACCAACTCCAACACTCTGATGCTCTCCCTGATTTGACTCAGGCACAGAGAATTTCTCAAGCTTGTCTTTTCTTTCTATCTAATGGGTCTTGAACACTCTGAGCAGTTGAATGTTTCCTAGTTCTTCAGAAGATCTTTTCTGAGTCCCAAACCAGTTTTTCCTCTGATTGCATTAATTTTATCTATTTTAAAATATTAACAATATAATGAAAATATTAATATATAATTAATATATTAAATATTACTTCTAAAATATGAATTAGATCTTTTAACCCATTCTCCTCTCTAGTTGATCTGGCAGGTCATTTTAAGAGTTGTTGATAAGGTGATATCAAAAAATATAAATAAAAATTAAAATATCTCTATATAAAAAGTCAGTTTCATTGAATAACCAATTGGAAAGTAAGCATTCAGGTCTCAAGATTCCATTTTGATAGAAAACAATTACTTTTGCATTAAATTACTTTATCAAAACTGTATTTGAAAATAAGTTTTGTGAATGTTTTATAAATAGTTTCGGGTAATGTTGAATGTTTTATTTTTTAATTAATAGGAATTAATGTTTCCTATTGAAGACATATGCTTGCATTAAGAATATATTGTTCCTTTGTAGAATGAGATTAACATAATTTAATACATTGATTTAGATTAATTACTTATCTTGTGTCTCCTTTTTATGTTAAAAACACCTTCAGAAAGTCAACACCAAAGAAAGCAAAATTTATATGAAGGCCATTATTAATTTAATTCTCTCAATTGATAAATGAGGAGCAATCTCCTATAATAACATTAAAGGTTTGTCAATTTACAGCTCAATTCAACAACTCATGCTTCTGGAATGAGGTGGAGCAACATAAAAACACTTAATACAAATAATAAGAATAATATTTTTGAAAGGGTTTCATTGCACCTATAAGGAATAGCTATGGGTTTTGTTTCTCTGTTTTTATGGGAACTTGTGATTTGCTTTTAACTTCTGGTCATCAGAACAATCAGCCATTGATTGTTTCACAACTCTGTTGTCTTTCCAACAACTTGTCCTCATGGTCTGAGTTCTTCAACTTACCCTACATCTCAGCATCTGAATCCATTAAGTATAGTAAACATTTTCCAGTCTATAAGCTATGAACTATATAAGTGAACAATGATGCAACAATCAGTGTCTGCACTACACTTTTGAAATTGGCACATATGACCACGTAAGACTCTCTTGCTAGGATAGTAGAGCTTCTATGTTGGTTTAACTGTACAACAAACCACAACAAAGCTTGTGGGTTTAAGATGGCAACCATGCCATTTAATTTATTTTGGTTGGCAGTAGGATTGGACTTGGTTGAGCATTTCTATCCTCTGGAACCAGTCATTCTTTTTGTTCCTGGACTCGCATGCACTTGATGAACTCCTACGGCACCAAGTATGTTTGGCTGATTTGTCATGCCAGAGTCATTATATAAGACCTTCATCCTCCAGTGAAGCTGTCTAGGCTTCTTCACATGGTGATAGGTAACCAGATCAGGCTCTGAAGAACATTGGAACCCAATGATGTCACCCATGCTATGTCCTATTGGCCAAAACAAGTCACAAGTCCAGTCAGTATTTAAAGCAAGGGGAAATACTTCTTCATAAAAGACAGAAACAACTGGTTATTTGTAGATTCTATAGTGACCAGATTGTGTAAAAATTAGGAGTTTCACAAGCATGAGTCTAGTTAGATCAAGAAGATATTTGAGAGTTATTTGAAAATACCTTGCAGAAATTTTCAGGTATAATTGACTAAGAGGAACTTGAAGATTTTGTGTCCTGGGTTTCTGTTGCTCCTGAAAATTTTAGGTAACCTTGACCTTCCCTCAGCTTAGCCACCAAAAACTTTCTTGTATCTATAAGTCATTAATTTTCCCTTTTATCTGATGAAATTTAACAAAGTACTGTCAGACTAGTCAAAATTCCTGGAAAAAAGTCATCACACAAATGTATTTTTATTTTCTTATTCCCTGTTCATTCTTGTCATGTATTAATATAATATAATGACTAGAAAAGAGGATAAGTTATATATTCCCTTAGCTCTCACCCTTCATTTTTAAATCAATTTTATTTCCAATAAAACAAGTGTCCATTTTTACTAAGCAATTTAACTGTATTAAGTTTCTCATTCAGATTTGTACAATGGGAGTTTTAAATACTGTGAGTAGTCAGGTACTATCCTTTAATTCTGAAAATTAGAGACCAGATGTCATTTAGGAAATTGAAAATCAACTTTTTATGACTTCAGTTAAAGGAACTCCTAGTGAAATGTGAACAATGTTCATGAAAAGTTAATATATAAGACTAATGATAGTCCATGGTAATTTTACAATGATCAAGCTATTAAAATATTTATAGCTAATGCTAACACCTTTGCGAAAAGAGGTAACAATAATGGAACTTCATGCTTATAGCCATACTGAACTTCAAAAGCCATCATGATCACAAATCTTGATTCCATTCCACATTACTATCATATTTCCTATGCAGATAATCCATTTCTCATTTCAAGCAGAATTTCTCTGGGCATAAATGTAGTATATCTGAATCAATTTGGAGAATTTTGAAACTCCACATTCTTTTCTAAAACTCCATCCTTCCTCCCAAGATTTAAAAAAAAAAATTGCTTTTCCATGATTCCCCCCCTAAATTAAAAGCTCATGTTGCAGCTGTCATTAAGAAAAGAGTGTCCTTTTATACTCCCTCTAGCAATGGAACAAAAACATATCTTGAGCAAAGGATAAACGATGTTTGTGGAAAACAAGAACATGCACTGAGGTTTCTAAGCCTCTAAGTCCATGAAGTAGGACAAAAAGTCTTAGTCAACATGTCACTCTGTGACGCCTCTTGTCCTTGAATGCCTCTGAGAGGAAACTAAGACAAAAGCCAGAGGATGTTTCCAGGAAAGAAACTGTCAGTGTTGAGTAAAACTAAAGTGGGAAAATGTCTTCAGTTCATCCCTTCTTTCGTGGGAGCCAGGCAGAATTTTCAAAGTTATCTGATATGTATGGAGGTAAATGAGGTGTCATTATTATCACTACTTTCATAGGATTCACAGGAATCTCTGGAGGATTAATGAAGCCTACCATTAACTATAATAATGGTTCCTCCTCTGTATCACCTAGTTCAGGTTCATTTCTGAAAAGCACCTCAACAGAATATGCCTCTATCCAAGTTTAAATTTGTTTTTTAATTATATATATATATATATATATATATATATATATATATTACATTTTTGTATTCACCAGGGTTCACCCTCTACCTCCCCTCCCTGACTGTTCCCACCCACCCACCTGCCCTCGGTTGTGTACTTTAGTCTGGTTGTTAGCTTGTTTTGACTTTTCCTCCTGGCCTTTTGTTTATTTTTCCTATGTCCCATATATTAGTGAAACCATTTGGTTTCTGTCTTTTTCTTTCTGACTTGTTTCTGCTGATATGATTTCTTCTAGGTCCACCCATGTTATCTCAAATTCATTAAATTTGCCATTTTTAATTGATGAGTAATTGTCTATTGTGCATATATATATACTGCATCTTTTTCATTCATTCATATGTTTTGGGATATTTGTGTTGTTTCCATGGCCTTCCAATTATAAATAGTGCTTCAATAAATATTCAATGGCAGATGTCCCTTTGTATAAATATTGAGGTACACTCTTACACTGCTAGTGGGAATGCAAACTGGTCCAGCCACTATGGAAAGCTATGTGGAAGACCCTCAAACTACTGAAAATAGAACTACCATTTGACCCAGCAATCACTCTCCTGGGAATCTACCCAAAGGAGACCACCACAAGTTTAAATTTAATTTGAGTGAAAGGGTTTATAGAACCCTTGAGAAAAAAAAAAATGACAGAATTTCAATATCACATCATGTATTTCCCCAAAGAGAGTCCTTTTTTCACGCATCACACTCATTAGCTGTAAATAAAGCACAGCTTCCAGTACAGTCAATGAATACTCATGCATGTGAACGAGGCCATGGTTAAGCAGTGGCATTGTGCTGTGCTGCCAGTGGAAGTCCATCAGAGAGCCAAGAGAACACAGGGGCCATTTTGAAAAGCTCTGAGAACACATTTACAAAAATACCAAATCCACAAGAAGGGGAACTTAAGGATACTTTGTTTTGACTGCTGAAAGGAAACAATGATACGCACAGGGACCCAGGTGGTTAATGTACTGTACATTATTACTGTAAAGTACAGGGCTCAGTCTCTTAGCTCCTCAGAAAACACAAAGTCAGTTGATTACATGGTGCCCCACAGAATAGACTTAAAGAGTAAATGAGCAAACAGTTCAGCTATCTTTTGAGAGCTTGCCAATTCACTTGGTTTTGAATTCTTGCTATTGGGCTGTTGTGTGCGGGAAAAGTGGACAATGATTTTTGCTCTGCTTTAGGGTCTGAGTTTATCTGGAGAAAATGGCAAGAGCCCTGCTTCATGGAAGTAAATATATATATATATAAATAAATGGTCCCCCTGTAATAGTGAAAGGAATGTTTGAGTTTAGATTGAGGCAATCGATGAACCTACATTTGCGTCAAATTAATTTCAAGAGGAGTACCATGATTTTGTAGCTATGGAGTGTTTATTTTTCTCTTGAATACTCAGTTTTGGAGATCTTAAATACCTTGGAAATTGGAAATTCACCGTTGTTCATGTAGGAGCTATTGATATCTTTTATCTGTAGGTTAACCTTGTTTGCAGAAATTTGAATATATGTATTTGTAGATTCGAGTATCTGCTTGTAGCAAAGAATGGAGAAAGACACTCCATTGTATTACCAGAAATTGGACAAAGCTGCAAACCATGCTTAATATTTATTACTAATTTTTTTAGCTTTGCTAATTTGGAAGGCATGAGAAAACCTTTTGCACGAAAATGTGCCACAAATGTTCTATACCCAGTGAATATTGTTCCTTGGAAATAATTTCATGAATGTTTTGTTTTCAAGTTATCCTACTCTACCTATTATTAACAGTGAAAAAGTTAAGCAGGAACCATGTAAATCTTAGGAAAATATCTTTATATATATTTTTTCCTGCTGAAATGTCAGAACAAAGCAGTTGCTTTTCTATGCTTTTTGAGAGTTTCAGCAACCCATGACACCAATCACAGATACCTTTACCTATCTGACATCCTGAAAAATCCTCTGAGGTTTCCTAAAATAGAAGCTGCTGACAAACATTTCATATCCAGACTTATACTAAATTACAGGGACAGGTTTAAATGAATAGCAACAAAAAAGACACAATAGATTTGGTATAGATCTAACCTCATATTTAACATCTACTAATTAAGCCATGCTGTTTTTATCCATTTGTTCCTTGCTCTCACTGAGAGCACAGACATGAATGTCTAAAATCTAAAACATTCCTATGTCAATAACAACCTTGATCAAATCCATTTTTTATAGAATTATGTATTCAAAGGTATATCAGCATTTGGTTTGATAAGACATTATCCCTTCCTAATTATTTATTAAAAGATTTCTTGAAATAATGTCCACTTTCTACTACAGATCAATATACCTCATCCCAGAACAGCAACATGTATTGGTTTATTTTTCTCATTTATTGAGAAATATAGTGAATTAAATGAATTAAGAAAGAGAGAATAATAAAAGCAGATGAAACTTTAATAAAGGCTACTTATATCATTAGAACTATAGCCTGAATACGTGCTGTGTTGATATTTTTCATCTTTTATTGTGAATCCCAATTAAAAATAAATTGTGTTGTGACCCTATGTATACACATACATTTGAAACAAAAATTTATGAACCAAATTAGCCTTACTCATATACTGATACTTTCTATTCTCATTATTTCTATTTTAAAATGGTTTTGGGGGGCTTGCTAAATTGATGTTATTAGCTACGAATGGGTTGTGATCAGCCACAGAAAACATTGCTTTAATCTATAACTTTCAAACTCTGAGCTTTCATCTAAATATAGAGGTGTTAAAAACATAATTTTCTCACAAACATATACTGTATCTGCACCAAATTTTACTTAACACATCAGTGAGGAAATCAGGAAGAAAATATAAGACTTGATTTGAAGAGCATTTGGAAGGTTTATTTAATAAGGAGAAATAAAGTCTAGCAACAAGGCTGTTAACTTATATAGACTGCTGAAATTCTTACTAAAACTATGTGGGGGTTAATTTCTCTACCAAATCATAATATTTTAGCTATTAATTTCTGTTGTTTAATATACATATATATATATTAATCTATATAGTATGCATATAGTATATATAGTATTTATATATGTATGTTTATAAAGTATATATAGTATTTATATAGCATTTATATATGTGCATAAAATATATATAAAGTGTGCAAATACTTTGTTGTCTTAACCAATACATGACTGAATCCCATTCAGATGACAGTCACCTATTGGTTAAGACAACAAAGTATTTATATAAGAAGTGATAATTTATTATAGAGTTTTTAGCTTAATTCATGCAAAAGTTAAAAGACAGTGCCCTAGTGAAGCAGACAGCCATTTCAGCAGTTATCCCTGTTGTTAGCAGTCCCATGTGGGAAGGAAGAATGAGATGGAAGAGATCGATAGTGATCCGTAGGGTCAGTTCACAGCCCAGGAACTTGGGAACTTGTCTAGGTCCAACTTTAAAGTGTCTGAAAACCCTTTTGTACTTTAACAAGGAATGATCACAATGAGATAATGAGGAAGGAAAAACCAGAATCCCAAGCGAATGTGATATATAGCAGGGAGATGGATCGTCTGGCGGAAACATTACCATTTGTTCATATGTCTCTTTCTTGGGAGGAACAGTCCAATGGGAAGGACAGTCCACAGGAAGCTGTGTCTCAGGTCAGGGACATGCTGGTAGCCACCTCTAGTGTCCCAGAGAGGACGAGAAAAGATAAATGTGTCCCTCTAAGGCATATCTCTTAACCTATGTCCACTTCCCACACTTTGTCATTGGCAGGACTAAGGGAATTAATGAAAGATGCTAGACTCATTAAAGTAAACCTTGAGAGGAGGAACTTATAACCATATACTTGATTCCCCTGATTCTGTTATCTTTGGGAGCTTCATGAAGAAAGCAAATGTTGACAGGCTGCTCATGCTGGAAAGCTCGGAACTGGAATCTGTTCCTTGATGGGAAAGGTCTGCAAGAATCGAAATGGAGACATGCCATTGGGACAACAGCGTGGAGCTGGAAGAAGCAAAGAGGATGTCTGATAGAACAGTCGCCTCTGACTTTGCTGGTTACATCCAGTGGTCCCCACTGCAAAGTCAAGCTAATGTGCTTTGCAAAGTCCTATCCCAGATCACACAACCAGCAACCAAGAGGAGACGGTAGTTGCAACTGATGCAACATCTCACCTCTCAACAGGACAGGCCAATGGAGCATGTATGATTTTATCATCTGTGAACTATTACTCAAAGCTGTCAGATTGGATACAGTGGGTTATGTTAAATACGGTGGCATAGTAATAATTAATAATTAATAACCATCTTTTTCCTTTTCCTAATTTGAGACTCATTTTTCTTTGTCTAAAAAGTTGTGATTTAATACAAAGTTGTATACAGACTTAAATCACTATAGTTTTAATATAGAGTTTTTCCTGTTAAACAGATTTCTATACATCATTATTCAGGTCTAGTCTATGATTTTACACACACACAGTAGGCTTGAAAACTTCAAATCAGTAATATATTATGAATGTAAATATGTGCCCACTTTTATTTTCCTAAGGGTTTTTTGTTCAAAACTTATAGATTGTTGGGAATAACCTATTGAAATTTGTGACTACATTTTAAAATATTTAAATAAAAGTTGTATGTGCTCATAGTAAAGTTTTCAGTTGCATACTAGTGTATTTATTAAATAAGACTATTTTATAACTATATTATCTGAATCTCATCTAAAAGCAAGACACTCTTCTCTGTGTGAATAGGAGTGTAGATATATACACACATCTGGTTGTAATATTTGTATTTACATGGAATGATCATAATATTCTTTTCATGTTCATGTTTTCGCTAAATCTATCTTGCCATATTAAATTTGGTGATAGAGGATTGATACTATTGCTATTATCTGCATTCAAATGTATGAATGTACACCGTTTATTTTAGATTTCCCAGTTGATGAGAATTTAGGTTGTTTCTGTTACGGTGATAGATGACTGATCTATTGGGCAAGAGATTGGAATGTCATTACGGATGATTTTATATACAGAGGGTGTGTACCTCTGTGTGTCTGTGTGTGTATAATGTGTACGGACAAAACAATATCAAGTTTAATAGTAACACTTGCTGTTTTAATGTTTATTCATAGTTACATCAGCAGTTGATTACTCGAAATAAGCAGAAAAAGAACAAAACTCAGGCCTTGGGAGGGTTCTATCTTCTCTTGCAAAGCATTTTTTATAACCAGTGTTTTTCTTTCTCACATTCAGATTTCACACCATGTGAAACCCTTGCCATATTATAGCTACGACCAGCCAGTGATGGGTTACTGCCAGGCTCACCAGCCACTCCATGTCAACAAGGGCTACGAAGCTGTATCTCTGGAGCAGGAAGAAGCCTCCAATCTGGAGCTGGGCCATGACCACAGCTTTATTGCCACCATTGCCAGGTCGGCAGCACCAGCCATTTACCTTGAGAGAATAGCAAACTAAGCTGCAAAGCCAACTCCTCATTGGGGAGCACCATGGGGGGGAGGGAGGGCTTCATCGTAAAGGAGAATGTGTGTCCAAAATGGCGGAATCAAATCAGTTCATCTTCTGGTTAAAACATGTATGACATTGAGGAAAGGCAAAGCAAAACTGTTTAAAGAGGATAGTAGACGTACCTGCAACATAACCAGGAGCACTACAGAACTTTCTTCACTTTAAGACATCAAACAGAAAAAAAACCTAAAATGCTCCTGGATGTATATAGTACAAGTGTCAAGTTCTTATACAAAAATAGGTTTCACCCTAGCTAAATATAGGTTTGTTTGTATATTTGCTTTTTCTACACTGCATGGTTCCTGGTCTGGAGAACCACAGGGGGGAGGGAGGGACAAGGGTGGGTGGGAAGTTGGGGAAACAATAGTTTTCCTTGTTAGATGTGTGTAACTCCCACAGACTTTATTTCAATGGCTTCACTTCATTTTTTTCCTTTTAAAATGCTGTTATTTTATTCCTGGTTATATGATTATGTTTCCATATCTAAACATGGGCATTAATGTTTATGTTGTACCAAAAGAAAATGTACTTTATCACAGATCATGGTGAAACCAAGTTGACAACAAGGTTTGAAAAAACTATTTACTGTACATTACAATAAAATCTGGGAGAAGGATTCTTTAAGACACATGGTATATGCAATGTGAGTTTTGATTTTTTTCCTAACGGCAGTCTTCACTGTGAGCTTTTACTGTGAATGAAGTCTGAAAGAGAAAACTGAAGACCTGCAGTTGAGAGACCAGCAGGAATATGGTCAAATGGACAAGGAATCTATTAAGAATGATGACGATGTGATCATTGAATAAAACTGCCAAGTCAACAAATTTCTACACATACTATAATATGTAACATTGCTTTTTAAATTAATTATCAACTAGCTTTTGTGTAGTTTTTATCAATAAAAGAGAAAATGTTGGAAAAATAAATACATTATTTTGTGGTTGGTACACCACAGGTTATGTCATATTGAATTCTTTATCTCTGCATCGTCATTGTATAGCTGCATGAGGACAATTCAGGAAGATCATTTGGTGTCTCCTAAGTGCCTTCTGTGTGATTTACCCTCAGATAGGAATCCCACAAGATCTAGAAAAGAAGTACAAGATTGCAATTATGCCTTCAATTGATTCACAATTTTTTTTACCAAACAAAATTATATTGCAATATCAGAAACAAGTATTCATAGACAAGTTAGAGGTGTTCAGTCTTCTAGGAGATAAAGAACTATGTGGAAATGAATTGTTATGTGAAAGAAGCAATGGGATCACCCATATTTAGGATACTTATGTCGACATTCATTGAACCATTTTCACTCAATGACTTTTGTGTTATGGTGTTGTAGCTCAGGCATTCTCTGGGTCACCATGGACATTATTCTTAATCTAGTCACCTCTGATTTGCCTTATTCTATTTTAAAAACAATGAAATTATAATATGTATGTCATCCTTTATTATGTTAGGCTTTGTATTCGGAAAAGTGTCAATGTATAGTGATACAGGTGGGTTATCTGAATAATTAAGTTGACAGCTTCTATTCATTTAATTCAATAGTCTACTCAAATAATAAGAATCTTGTGAATACTTTCACATCAAAGTAAACTAGTGGAGAGTATTGTGAATGTTCTTTGTTTCCCTCAGTCATTGTTTCATGACCTTTTAAATTAAACTTAAAGTTAAATTCTTACTTGATAATAATATTATGTCATATTTAAGAAAATTGAAAGTCTTTTTTTTTTAACACTTGAACACATGGCTGTTGCTGTCATATTCTCTAACTTCATGTTAATATTCATAATTTGGATTATATTATTTTCCTAATCATGGAAAATGAATTGACAATGAGTTTTTAAGTTAAAGAGAATTCTTTGGTCTTTTTAAAGAATTGCCTAACAGAGGTGGAACAGAACATTTTGGAGTAACTCCTCCAAATAAAAATTTTCTTAAACCTTCCCACCCATATACCTATCAAGCACCACTTGTATAACCCATCTATCATCTGGTCCCTGATCAAAGTGATTTATTAGTGATTAGCTAATCATCAGATTTAACATAAATGCATGGTTCATTCTGTGTAATTAGTTTTCTTGTAACCAAACACTTCTGAAATTAATATTCTTCATGTTATTTAAAACTGCCATATTTCCCCAGCATTTGTTCCAATTCTTACATCAAATAGATAAGAGAAATGATAAGGGAGATTGCATTATACCCTCTGAACATAAAGTCCTTCAAAAATTTTTTAAATGAGAGTGTCATTTACATATGCAGGCAAGTATACACTGAGCTTTGGAAATCTATTTGAAAGTGGGTAAAAAAAGACTTTCTGACTTTAACTTTTTACACCTATCCGCCTGCTTCTCTCTCCCCAAAGCAGGCTACAAGCAGTTCCTTTGCAATTACCTTTAACCTTAACTGGATACACTTATCTGCCTGCTATTCTCTACAAAGCAGGCTACACACTCCTCATTAGCATTTTCACTGATCACCTTTACCATTGATATGCAAACATCAGCTATCAGCTTCTCTCTGCTTTCTTTCCCTCTTTCAGACCTAAAAAGAAAATATTTAAAACATGGTTTAAACTTTCTACTCGTGGGTTCTTACCACCATCCCCAGCCTTCTCAACCAACATACCAAACCAATGCAAGACTATCAGTGCAGATTAATTTATTTCTAACAAAGTGATTTCTAATTATCCTAATAACTACAAAAGAAACATGTAAGACTCAGAATACTTCAACATTGTCCAAAACCTTTCTCAATATTGTCCAAAGTCCTTTCCCAGATTGCCCCAAAATCCTCAGTCTCTCAGTCCTGATCATCTCACCAATGTCCAGACAGAGTCCATCTCCAGACGCTTGAAGACATGTTCCTTTGACTGCTCCTCCTTGTCTTCCACGCTGTCTTCTCCTTGTTACCTTCAGGTAGCAGGAACTCCATGGTGCCAAACCAGCAAAGTTCACTTTCTTCTTAGGCCTAACTTTTGCATGGCCTCTTCAGACACAAATCAAACTCAACAAAACAAACTCCAACACAGAGTTCAAATCTGCAAACTCCTTAACTGCATTCAGTACACATGCTGCCAGCCTGGGCCAGCCAAGGGTTGCAGGCCCTCAGTGGCCACATGGCCAAGCTCACATGGCTCACATCTTTACAAGATGGCCGATTTCTATCTCTCCTCCATCGAATCTCTCTCTCTATCCCCTCTCCATATTGGAATCCCAATCGAATCCAACCAAATCCTTCTCTTTGTTTGCACACCCTTTATATACCCTGATTTCCTACCTTCCAGGAAATCTGTTTCACTTTGACCATTTCACTTCTTTCTCCCCCTGCATCCCCTTGAAGGGAAATTCCAACTAAGGTCATTCTCCCATTTTAGCATACCTGTCCTTGAAATCTGCAATCTTAAACAGGAGACAATGGGGGGGGGCACACCCTATCATATTGATGGTTAAACAAAACACAAAAACAAATAGAAACCCCAAAACTAACTTTGGTTGTATTAACTTGGAAAAGTCCTTGACTAAAAAATTAGGATTGATATTGGTGATGTGTCAAATTGAATTTTTAGAGAAAGCAGCATCTTAAAAAAGAAAATGATAGTGATATTTCAATATAGGTTTTAAGCAAATTTTGCATTATTGATCTTTGAAACTCAAGTCAATCATATCTATGTTAAATGCCTGATGCAACCTAGGAGAATGTGAACCTTTTGTTAGTTAATCACAAGTCAGGCTAATAGTCTAGACTCCTTAATGACAGGGAGTGGATCTGCCTTGAAGAGCTTTCCCATTAACGATTTTGCTGCATTCAAGTGCTTTGCTATGGAAACTGATTGCCCAGCCCCTATTCTTTCTCATAAAAGTATTTGCAACTTTGTAATATAACCCCCTTGAATCGTATTCCAGGATTCAAATGGTCGCTATGGTTCTGTCTTGTGTTCAGGAGAAGAAAGAAATCACACCTCTACTGGCATGGAGAGTTTAGGATTACTCTGTGTCTAATCCATGTAAACATTTTTCGCAATCTTCTAAATGTCCAGCATTCTTTTGACTTTGATTTTTCGTGTTGAAATATTAAAAAGTCCTCAAAATATGTCATACTTCAAGACTATCTTAATTTGAACTTATAATTTTTAACGAACTTGCAAACAATATGTACTTAGAGGAGCATTGAAGTTTTTATAGGGTAAAAACAATACAACCATTCCTGGAAGGAATTGTGACTATGACCCAAATTGCAAGTTATCAAAACATGCTAATGAACATTTTTAATAGATATTCATTGTAATGCTGTTTGCTTTTAATGATTGTATCATTCAGTAACATAATATCTGAAAGCAGATGCCTGATTTATTTATTTATAAATGTAATTGTGCTTTAAATTTTCCACCCATTTTAGTACTACACCCAATATTTCATATATGAGAAGAGACTGAAGATATAAATCATGAGTCCTCATTTATCTATGTCAAAGATAAGTCCTTTTAAAAATCAAGAGTAGACAAAACTTAATATTGCATAGAATTCACTCAATAATCAAGCATTTGAGGGGAAGGAAGTCTGTGAGGATGGAGCTATCATCTTCATTAGTCATTATGTCACACTTTTAGCAATAGTTCAAGTGCAAATATGGCAGACTTACACTAGAAAGTAGTCCATATCATGAATGTGAAAGAAAGGAGATAAACTTTTTCATTGATGAGCAAAAAACACATGTGGGTTCAATTTGAGATTTTGATTTAGTGTTACTCAATATAGAAACAAAATTTACAAAAGAAAAAAAAAGTACAAAAATATCAAAAATAAGATATGTTCAGATCTAAGCTGTACTGGTCAGATCACACCTGGAACTTAATATTGATGTCACACTTTCAAAGAGACATCCAGAAGTGTAGCAGTCAGGATGTTGTGAATGATGCAATTAAAAGCTTATGGTGCTCTTTGATAAGGAATTTAAAGAAGGGTCATTTGCTGGTTGAAGTCATTAAAGCACTACAGATAAGTAAGCCTTAGAAAGAAGTGCAAGGTTCAGACAGACCCTGGAAGCCATGTCGTGTTACTATTTGATTATTTAACTGAGGAATCCAAGACTCTTGTGGCAATAGCTTGACTAGGAACTACTCAAATTCCCCTTCCCTGTTGCTTTTGAGTTTCCAACTGATCTGGTATCTCATGAAACATATTGCCATACCACAGGTTAGTAAGCTTTAATTGTCTAATTTTAATGGTTTTTTTTTTGTTTTAATTTCTTTAACTGTTAATTTAGGAAACCTACCCTGCCTATGTTCAGAAATGCAAGTTATTTATCATTGACACTAATTTTAGTTTCTCTCCATCCAAGTGTAGCAAAATTCTGTAGTTGTTCTTGATCAATTCTGAGCCCCTGCTTGATCAGTTTCAAGGACCCTGGTATTTTCTAGAGTGTGCTGCTCTTCACCATATTACCAGGCACCTAATATCAGTCTATGACACCCAATCATTGGTTACCAAATCTTCTCCGTTGATCTTGAAAGGACCTTGGTTCCTCAAACACCCTGCCAATTCTACTAAGTCAGACATTCTTTCCCTTGCAGTAACTCTGGACAATGCTCCATTCTCTGGGTAGGTTGCTAGCCACTCTCTGTCTCTGTGAGCTAGCCACTCAAATTCGTGTCCTTTCTAAGAGATTCGAGTGTTCACTATAATTCCAAATATGCAAGATCAGAGATTCTCTCAGTGGTTTGACTATAACAATGACCTGTGGAACACACTTTTAAAACACACTGTGGTCCTGTCCCCAACATAGCTGATATAAATGGTCTGCATTGGGTTCTAAGAATATTCATCTAATTAGTCTACAAGTGATACTAATTCTGTTAGTATATGAAGTAATTTCAAGAACTCTTGTTACAGTAAATCAAGTACTCAATTCTGGTTGATTTTGCCTGGGGATTCCAAGTTTGCATTTGATATGTACTTAGTATTTGTTAAATCATTCTTTACGTATTGATGAAAAATAGACAAAAACATCATGCAACCTCACAGTATGAGAGGCTGATAGGTAGATATAAAGAACATGGTCTAAAATGAGCTATACTACCCCAACAGAAGCTACTTTCTGTGAAAGCAAGGGAGAAAAAAAAATAAACCTCAGTAATAATTATAACAGGAAAGGGTTTAAAACTTTAAAAGTCAGAAAATATTGTGTACTATACACTCCCTTTGGAAATTCAAAGGTACTTTAGCATTTAAAGAAAAAGTAAAATATTACAATCAAAATTCCATTTAACCTTGTTTAACCCTGAGTTTTCTAGAAGTGTCAGCAACACATTCCTTAATTCAATACCTAACAAAATCCCAGAGAACTGATGTTCTATAGAATTCACCTGGGAAATGCCATCAAGATAAGCACTGACCACTGCAAAACTCTACTTCCATATTTATAAATGACATTGTGTACCTTTCTGGTGAAAGCAAGCTTTTTGTTTTTTAATTGAAGATTCAATATATTTTAATCTCTCTAACTAATAAAACAAATGTCAAATACCTCTGGATTAAATGAGTGGTTAATTAAAATGATAAGAACCTGGTATCATGAATGAAAAATTGAATACCCATGTATATTCCTTTTCCCACGGAGATTAGAGCCATTCTTTCTACTGTGCACGCACTAAAAACAAACACACTAAATCACCAAATAGAGTACAGAAATGCCACCTCTTTACTATCTTACTCAATAAGTTCCTGATCAGCCCTAGGTCTCAGGTATTGTTTATCTATCTGCGTTTTATAGAACAGAAGTTCCTCTCTATCAGGTAATAAAATCCTGGTAGGAATTATGGATCTTCCTCAGCTTAAGTCATATTCTTAAGATCCAGGCAATTGATGAAGTTTAGAATGAATTTTAGACTTCCTGTGCTCATTACTGGTTGTTTCTCAAAATGACATCATAAAAAATGCATCCAAATGTGGTCAGACATGAGCTCAGATTTTGTGTGGGTTAAGAAAGGCACCCTAGTGGATATAATGAAAGGAAAACACGATTACTATTCCCTGATACTATGAATATAAAAAATGTTCATATTATCTAAATTCTTCAGCTTGACTGTGCCTTTTAGGGGAACATTCATTTGATGTCAGATAATGGAACAAATATTTATGGAGGGTGACTGAAGTCAGTCCCATTAGTTGCCATAATAAAATAGCATAGGTTGAATGGTTTATACAACAGAACTTTATTTCCTCACATTCATGGAAACTACTAAGTCAAAGTTAGAAGATCATTTTCTCATGGTGTCCTCACAGGGTGGGTGAGAGACACAATGCATTCTTAATCATCTTCTCTTATAGAGACATTCACCCTATCATATCAGGACCCCAACCCTGTATCTTAAGTAACCTCAATAGCCTCTTTATCAGCCTGATCACTGAATACAGGTACATAGGAAGTGAAAGTTTATGAATTTGGGGGATACATATGGGCAGGAAACCAAATAACATGACCAGATGCAGAATACCACTGGTATGATCTGATTTATAGAGAGAAAAAAAAAAAAAAAAAGCAGATCATGGTAGCAGAAATGAGCCAGAAAGTAAAAGAAAAACACTGTATGGTCCCACTACTATGAGGGATTTGGGGAAAACAAACAAACAAACAAATAAGAAAAATGTAAAGCTAACTGTCATAGAGCAAGAGAGATGGAAGGGTGAAACTGGAGGTAGAGTGAGTGGGCACAAAAGATTAAGATTATGGTTCACTGGGGATAAGGTGGTGGGAAAACCTTGGGATAGACAACAATGTAAAATAAAACAGATAAACAAAAATACATATGAAAATGAGTCAGCTTATTTTAGCAGAATGCTTGAGGGAAATGCAGATTCCTTGGTATTTTGTGGCTCTAAATTCTAAATCTATTCAGAAGGAGAAACTATATGACTTACCATTCTATTTTAGTCCTATATTAGTCCTATACAGTATTCAAATATTTCTTAAAGGCATCAGGGGAGTTAATTCTTTTTTTTTTTTTTTGCAAGATTTCATATTTTTAAGGAGATCTATTATTCAGAAAAAAATATTCCCAAGTGCTTTTGCAATATTTCCATGTTGGGCTTTATACAGAAAGTTTCCAAAGTCAAGTAACCCTAAGAGAAAGTTGTCTATTTTATGTATTCTCTAAGCTATATTATGTGATCATTAATATATTAGAAGTTTTGAATAGCCTATGAAGAAAAAGTTGTTTTAATTCAGCATGTCCTAATGTTATTTTATCAAGTATCCTCTGAAATAATAGCTATTGGTAACTTGTAGATTTAGTTTCCAAAAAAGTGCATTTATAAACATACTTTATGTTTAATGAAAAGCTATCTGGTGATAGACTCACTGATAGAAGAGAAAGTAAGTTTTTAACATAAATATGGAGTTCTAGTAATTTAGCAACATAACTTTTAAGACCATATTATTCTCCAAGGAGTATTTAATTGTTCACCAAAATTGAATCTTATAACTTTTAATCAGGGTAAACTATACAAACAATAGAATGAATATCTCTGTTCTTAGTATTTTATTATGGTTTGAGCAATACTGGGATATTATGTCTACTTGCGTTTTTAACATCACCAAGGTAGACAATGGGTTACCTGTATAGAGCAGGCAGTGAAAGTATGCATTTGCAGAAATATAAACTATATCTCCAGAGCAGATAAACTGATGTAAGATTCCTTTGATTCAATAAACATAATTTAGGGAAATAAATAAATAAAAATATTTAAGAACAGAAAAAAATAAATGAAATTCACCTGGAGAATGAGTCAGAGATACTAATAGAATAGTGAAATAAATATAAATTTTGAATAATATCAGAAAGGATAAATACCAGTTTTACTGAGAAACTAATATTTGAAATTCCTCCTTCTCTATATGCACACCAAGTGTCAAAAATCTTTACTAAAAATATTATTCAGAGTACTATCAGGATAACAAGAGCTATAGATTATATTGAAGACAAGGAAAAATGAATTTTCTAGGACTAATCATAGAGGTTTGGGCAAAAACTATTTACAGTGGTTATGATTTAATGAATAAAAATAAGTAAAAAATTAAAAAAATATCTTAGTACATGGATATATGAAGTACAACTTTAAGAATAATAGACAACGTGGCTTGTATTTGTTAGAGTTTTGAGCCAGACAACACTTTGGTCTCTTCTAACTTCAAGATCTTCAGATTCTGAACACTTTCCCATAGTAGATAAAATCACCCACAATCCCTGGGGCCCAAACTCTGTGTGGACTTTCAGTGCTGAAGATGAAAAACAGACATTGAAGTTAATTTTCTTAATGTCAATTTCTATCAGTTTTCATTATGTAGTGCTGGAAGGTGGCTAGATAACAAAAACATATTATTTGTCATACTTCCCAGTTTCTAAGTTAAACATTGACCCACTGGGCGACTTTTCTATGGTACTTACTTGAAATTACCTATGAACCTCTCAAGTGTTTTTAACGTGTCAAGATACTGGAACCTGATATGTAGCAATTGTCCTATAAATAAATGTTTGCTAGAAAATGAACGAATTAAAAAAATTGTGGTGTAATTTAATTTTGTCTATTATGTGGAGGTACTATATGGACTTTTTTATTTTCTAGTTGTAGAATACAGTCCAATATTTATATTCCAGATATTTTTTATTCCAAAGACAAGGACCTTGAATGACAAAATCTGAATGATTGTATGTCTCATGATATTTATATTTAATCATTAACCATATGTATGTAATACATTTAATACATTTGAAAACATATCTAAGGAATAGACAAAAGAATCAGGTTATAGTTTCCAATTTTTTTTCTGTAGTCTTCTATACACACATGCATATACATATTTTAAAATTGAGAAAGAGCAGGTTTAACTGTGTTCATCTACTGAGATTGAAATAAGCTACAACAGGTGCAGCAAAATGCATGAAATCTGGTTCCATCTTGATACCTGATGGTGAAAGCTTGGAAGTTCCACCACTCTCAGTACCTGTGATGTTTAGATTTCAACTACATAGTTGGACTCTTGGTTTAAAATTGAATGGATGTAGCCTCTTAGTTCTGGCCTGAGACAGTTAAGATCAGGTGGTGAGTCTCTGTTGCCTCTCTGTAGCTGATGGAAAGATCCAAAATGAGTGAGCACACCCCATAATGCTGGTCCTGAGAATCTTCTATAAAGCCACTAAGCTTCCATGAGCTTTACTACTGCTAAGAATCTTAGTCTTCTATGTCTTATTCCAACAACAAAGTATCCATGAACACTCATTAGTGCTTCAACTAAATACAGAGATCTGTACAATATTGAAAAACCTTTAATCAGTTACTTTTATGTCCAATGAGATAAATCCAAAATATTCATAGCCATTGATGTGTTCTATTTAAATACTCTTTTTCTAGTAATACTTTCTAAATGTTCACCTTCAGCATCTCTCCGATGCTCCCATCCATCCTAAAGCACATGCATTTTCCTCAATGTTCCAGTTCTTTTAAAACTCTCGGTCTTTTTATTTAATCTGCCTTTTATGTTATCTTTTCTAAGAATACCTTGTCTTTTCAAATCTACCTTCTTATTGTGAGCAAAGCAAAAGGAGCAGGACACAAGGACCCTTGACATCATATTAGAAATTGTACCCAGAGCAATCACACAACTTGTTTCATAATGGATCCTCAAAAATAAGATAAATTACTTTGCCTGGAGTATGTCTTTAATTTGTATATGTCTATTCTCAAGATCTTATTACTTATTTTAAAGAGCTAGGTAAATTGCCTGTGTATATGCTAATGAACTAGCTATTTGAAGTCATTACTTCTGTACAATCAGAGCTTGGATCCCCCCAGGATTTGAAGTACCCTCACTGTCTAAAAGTGGTGTTATCCTATTCTCTGTGTAAAAATCTGAGAATTATTGACTAGTTGCTGCGTGGCTGAAGCCATTTTCCCTTCCAAGTATACTTTCTTTGTGAGATATATTGCCAGCTTTTTAAAATGCTTCAATTTCAACCTGTTTTAAGATGAGAATAGTACAAATGCATTAAAAAAAAACATTGAAACATCAAGCCAAATATTAATGTAATTTCTCAAAGCGTGGACAAGCAAGTAATGAAATATAATATACTGTTAAGATACAAGTGGCAGCTGTTAAATCATGTTTAATTTGGTTGGAAATAGTTACCTTGAAGCGAGAAATACGGATGGTTTGTAAATTGTAGTATGTGTTGATGAGAAATAAATTCAGATGTTGCAAATATGAGATAATTCTTAAAGACATGACCTCCATAGTATTTTAGAATGAATCACAAATCAGTGATAGTCTTTCTGTTATATTTTACTTAAATTGAAATTCTGAGTGCTAAAATAGATTCACAATGAATGTTGTTGTTGTTTTTTTTTTTTCTCTAAAATCCCATTATATTTACACTATTCATTTGGTACTTAGTAAATACCAATTTATAGATCTCTTTTATCATTGGTTTGACTTTAGCTAACTTAAATCTGTATCAAAGCTTATGTCTGGAGCATCTAACATACCCACATACTTAAGACCATATTGACTACAGCTGAGTTGTGATGCTGAGAATATTGTCTAAAAATTTACAATGTATTGAACCAAAAATAAGCAGCAGTGCACCATTTAAAACTATTTATACTTATAATGACTCAAAAATGACTAAGTTCAAGTTTCAATTTATTGAATAAGTCTTAAATTTATTCTGAATGAAGATGGTTTAATAAATAGGATTTTTTTTTCCAGGAGAAACATTCTTCTTTGTTTGGTTTACAGAGCCTGAAAAGATGGGATTCCGTAATCTGCAAGGACCTCCAACTTTCAGCTTAGCTGATGAAATAATAACTGTCTTAGAGAAAGAATGATGATTTTCCATGGTCTATAAGATAAAGTTGTGCTTTCTGTTCTATGAAGTTCAAAGTGATTGAAGGCTGATTAATGTTTAGGAAGTCCAGCTTTACAAGTTGTATCTAACAATAGATATCATTGTCCTTCATATAACAGAAAAGAGTAAAAACAAGCTTTTTGCTTTAACACTGGGTCTGCAGGTGTGATGACTCTAATGATGAATGGACAGAGAGAAATACACTTCGGTGGGATAAATGGGTGACTCTGAAGATGGCTGAGCCCTACAAGTAGTCAGTGACTCTTTCTTTTCTTTTCTTTTTCTTCTTTCTTTCTTTCTTTCTTTCTTTCTTTTTTTTTTTTTTTTTGAGACTAGATTTAGCTATGTTACCCGGGGTACCACAGACTCAAGAGATCCCTAGTCTGAGCCTCACAGGTAGCTAGGATTAAAGGTGCCCAACATGACACCCAGGGGTTTTTTCAAGACCAGGACTCGCTATTTTGCTCCAGGTAGTCTCTAACCCGCGAATTCAAGTGATACCAGGGCTCTTGCCTCCCAGTGCTTGGATTACAGGTGCATGCCACCACATCTGGCTAGTTTGAGATTTTTAATTAAGGGGAAGAGCAGAACCATCTGATTCAGTGGTAACAAGAAAATATCAACGAGCAATCCCCAAATCATCCTGGAATCAGCTGAGAAAACACAGAGCAGGGAAAACCGGGCTGGCAAGTGTGGTGAGTCTGATGATGAATAGACAGATTGAAGCACGCTTGTGTGGGACTTAGAATTAAATGTCCTACCCATCGCCAGTCCTGGTGGGGTACCACCAACCCTCCAAACATGATGCTTTACAGACAGCCATCGTGATCTAGATCATCGCCACTGACATGGAATTGCACATGTGCCAACACTTTCAAACAAACAAGAATAGGTTGGCTGCTCACCGGGCAGTCACAAAAAGAACTACAACTTAACCCCAGCTCATTCTTGAGAATCAGACACCAGGGCGCTGCTGGGTGACTGCTGGTGGGAAAAAGATATACTACTCTCCACATTTCCTCTTCACATGTCCAAGGTGCAGAAGAAGAGGGAACAAAATTTTAATTATTTGGACTAATGATTTTTTTAATGGGCTGGACTTTTTGCTAATTGTAAGTGCAATGATGAGATTAGACCAGGGTATGATTAAACGCATCAGTTGTTAACAAGGAAGCTAACTGTAAGCTGTAAGCACTTTTGGAATATTAAGATAATTTTGTGTTTAGATTGGAAGATATATACAAAAATGTCATTGTATGATAATATATGTGTATGTTTCACTTCAGGCAGAGGTCCTTAAAGTATGTTTTCCATGTAAGCATCACCTCCTGGGTATATGCTGAAAATAAAGAACTTTGAGTCCCTATTTCACAAATCTGCTGAGTCAGCAGTTTTGGGGGTGCACTATAACAATTTGTGTTTCTGGGTGATTCTGAAGCATGCTCTGATATAAGAATAACTGCTCTATCTTTTTGTTTGCACTATTTTCAGCCTATTTCTCCATGCACCTTTATGCTAACTATAAAAGCATCTTGTCTTATCATAGGAAAGTCTAGGTTCTATGCTGCCATCATAAATAATCCTCACAGCTCAGTGACTTAAAATATAGCACAAGTTTAGTTCTCATTCACGCTCCATGATCATGGAGGATGAGAAGGGAACTCTGTTTGTTGCTGGAAAGCAAAATGATAGAGTAGTCACCATCTCTTGCATTGCTGGCGATCTTGTCAATCTAAAAAATCAAAAATGCCAGTTATTCTAGAATTTTCTGTAGGAGATAAATGTGAAAAGCAGCTGCACATGTAGCTAGAGGTCTCACTGCAAGGATTGTGCCTGCCTTATGTGGTGGGGTAGAGTACAAATCAACGTTCCTTCTGCTCAATGTATGGTTGTCTACAGAAGCCCAATATGGAAATATGCTTCCAAGTTCTGTTTATCACAGATTTATCACTTTGGCATCATGATTATTATGGCAGATTTACTGCTTTTGACCTAGAAATTCACAGTTAACCATATTTCCAATTTGGCATCTTGTACATTTATTGACATGTTACTACACAAGAATTAGTTACTAGTGGACGTCAGAACATTCATGTCAATATAGATAAAATGTCCAATAGCTGCTCATCCATTAAAGCTTTAGCAGCCTCAGATTCATTTGACATCAGCTTCTAATACGACATAACTCTCTGACCCAGGATAAGTGAATATGGTGAGGATTGTATGCAACAATTTGAATATTAGCTGATACTTCCCTCTAGTGATTAAGTAGTCAAAATTTGCATTATATTACATTCACAAATACTCCAAATATTCACTTAAGGTGTTCTGGTCTAAGTTTGTCAAATATCATGAACAATTCCATTATCATCTTTTGAGACTTGTTGGGAAAAAATACTAAATTAAAATGTCATATCAAAGCTTAGGTTGAAATAGAAAAGACAATGATGAGACAGATAATACACTCGAGGGCAAAGATTATTTGTAAGGGAAGGTATTACTTTATGGGAAGATGTTTATAAATGCAAAAGGCAAATTAGAAAGGAATCGAAGGATTTACAAACAGATCCTTGATTCTGTACCTTGGACTTGAATCATAAATTGTTTGCACTTCATTTCTCTCTTTTTTTTACCTTTTCCTTTTTAAAATGATTCTTTATTTTCTAATTATCATATGATATTGGTCATGTTTACATGGTTGTGTTGGATTCCTTATTCCCCACACTCCCCACAATTTTACTTTTTTAATTTACTTTTTTAGATATATATGTAATATATATTATATATGTAATATATATTATATATATATATATATTACATTATTGTGTATCCTGGGGTTTTCTTATTTCCTTAACACCTGTTAACCATCTTGTTCTTTTGTGCCCTCTGCCACCCCTGTTTTCTTCCCCCTCCTCCTCTCTCACACTATTGTTCAGTTCTGTTGGTTGTTTTCAATTTTTCTTATTCTTTTGTTTTTCCCCCCTATATCCTTCATATAAGTGAGACTATCCTGTATTTCTCCTTTACTTTCTGGCTTATTTCTGCTAATATTAATTCTAACTCCATGCATATTGCTGCAAATGATATGTTTGTCCTCCTTGATTGATGCATAGTATACCATTATATATCTATACCACATTTTTTTTTCAGCTGTTCATAGGTTTGGGGACTTTTGAATTGTTTCCATATCTTGACAATTGTAAGCAGAGCTGCCATAGACATGCATGTACAGGTGTCCTTTTTAATTAGTGTTTTCATGTCCTCTGGATAGATTCCCAGGGATGGGATTGCTGAGTTGAATGGTAATTCCACTTTTAATTGTTTGAGGGTCCTCCACAGTCTTCTATAGTTGCTACACCAATTTGCACTCCCATCAGCAGTGTTTACACTTTATTTCTGAAAGTTGAAATTCAATTAGAAATTTCATGATAAATAGTGAAATCTCAGTATTACTCAAGAATTGAAAATATGGTATTGAAGGTGGGTGACAGTCTCTTGATATTTTATGGAAGGAAATGGCATCAAATAATTGACTAGAAAATTGTATATAGTTCATATCATTGTTTGTTACTGATAAATGTCCTAGATATGTTGAACTTGTAGATTTTTTTTCTGATAGACGTGCCAGTACTTTCAGATGTAAAAGGTGAGCCCAACAATTTATGAGATGTACACCACAATGTTCTGTATTACTCAACCATCTGAAAGATGTTTTTTTCTAATTGTCCTTAAATAACCTGTTCTTAAAAATGGTTGAACTAACCATCACATCGTATTGTCTTTTTTGTTCATTAATAGGTTATGCAAAATACTTTCATGTGTTTACTTGCTATTTCCTTTTGATTTATCATTCTCAAAAATACAGCAATATAGTTGAATGTAAAACTGATAGCATTCTTAGTGTTTGAGAGGGCTCATTTTCAGAAACCACAGAAAACAGAAATATTTAAAATTGAGCTGTATAATGATCACACTCCCAGGAAAAAAAATCCATCTGTAAACAAAAGCTATATCTATTGGGGTAAAGTATGTTGAACACAACTTTAGATAAAAAATTAAGACATAAATACACAAAACAGTTCCATGCCTTCTAGCAAATTATGGCTATGTTTTCTCCGAGACTAGTAACATAAAGTCAAATCTGGGAGATTTGATCTTAGTTTAGGAGGAAACAGGAAAACATAGAAATAGAGTAATAGAATCAAAATCTGAGTTGCATATGACAATCATTTTTCCAATCAAATCCATTCTTTCTACATAAGTTCCTCACTCGGAGACTCTGGAAAGGATGCATCACAGTTCATTTGAATCCACCTCCTCCATCCTCCAGGCTTAATTGATAAAACGTGAACTATCAAGATGCAAGAGGCAGGAATCCTCTTCTGATATAGCTTGATGCAGATGTCTGGAAATCAGTCTGTTAAAAATCAAATTACAAGTCCTGAATTCATCAGAACAATTATGACAGGGCAGTTAAAGATGTAAGTGGTATGGAATACACAATGTAAGAAAAATAAGAAATAAAAAATTAAATCTGTAATCTCTGTACCATATTGCTGGTGTTCAAATTTGCCTGGGTTCTGTCTCTAAATAGATTTCTATGGTCTTAATAGAGAAAGCATTTAAATAGCTCTGTCTTCCCAAGCCATCAGTGGAATCATTGTCTAAGACACTCTGTACAATAACTTCCTAATGATACCTGTATATTGATAATGCTATTGTTATCTTCCATAAAGATATAGGATCAAAATATTTCCTTGCTCTGGTGAGTTGGACAAAAAGTGGTGGCTATGGAGTGGGGTCACAGTCAGTAGGATGATAGGATGATATAGTATGGGTCTCACTTTGAATTTATTTTTCTCTCCCTGGTGTATTTGTGTACATGCCCAGACATATAATAACATGGTTCTCAACTTGGAGTGATTTTGTATCATCCTACTCCACCAAATATATTATCAAATATATTCGATATTTGATAATTGCCTTTGATATTTGACTACTGTCAATCTTTGAGTCTTGTGGATTGGTGTAAGTGGGGATTATTACTGGCATTTAATGGGTATAGGTTAAGGGTGTAGGGCAGCCATCTACAATAAAGAATCATTCAGCCCCAAATGACAGTAGTAGTGTCACTGTTGACAAACTTCATATACACAGTGCTCTGATCTGATCGAATTCTTCAGGATTACTTAGTTGGGTACAGAGTCTGAATAAAGCTGAAGCAAATACTGGAATCTCTGTTTTGGGACAGAGATTGAATCACTGGTAATTCACCCAGGGTGACTACAGAGGTCTTGAGACTCCTGTAGCAAATAAACAAAAGGAAAACCGAACTCCCAGAGATAACTGTGTTAATTCTTTAGGATCTGTCATCACATCTGGAAAAAAAAAAAATGGTCCCTCATAGATCATTGTCTTTAAAATTACAGTTTCTGATCATTTGCCCTATGACACACCAGTAACCCACCTGTTATATTTAAAAAAAAAAAAAGAAAGAAAAAAGAAAGAAAGAAGTAGAAACCAGAATAAGAAAACTCAAAAGTGACATCATTACTATGGGAATTGTCTTATGATATTTTAAAAAATATTTATGTATAATTGATCACAAGAAAAACTGTACAGATGAAAAGTAAGTGTTTAAGATGTGCTAGTTTGGCTAAAGATTGGCTAAAAAAGTAAGTGTTTATGATTTGCTAGTTTTCTCAGCATTTCCAGTTGATGAATCAATATTTATATTCAGTCAAAGATCTCTTCCTCCTAGGCTGCAAATACAAACAAAATTTGGTGCCATCTGCAAGTTGTACGATTTTTTTTAACTTAGGAAAAGCAGAATGATTATAAGAATTTAGTAAAGTCAATCAAATAATGTTGATATCCATATTTCTGATGGGAAATTATTTTTATCATTATTTTTTCACACTGATAAAAAAATCTATAGCAAAAAAAGTGTTACTTTTGACATCAGAAAACAGCCACTTATATAACACATGAGAAATCTTGCTGTCATTTAAGAATATTTTCTGATGGAAAACGGATGTAGAACATAGATAAACCTTAGTGAAATGAAGGGTGAATGATATATTTAGAATGTTAAGTGTTAGAAAATGTAGATGATAAAGTGGAAACTAGAGAAAACATGTTAATGAAGTTTATTTAGAGAACATTAGATTGTAACATTATACAATATCCCATTCATACCCACATATACCTCCTACATTTCTCTTTAGACATTGTACCTGAGAAATCTCTCCAACTAGAATTTTCTCCTCACATGCATGCAAACTTGAGGGAAGATCATAATTGGTGGGACCTCATACATGCCTTAAAATTGCAGGGCATGACTCAAACATGGGAGTAACAACAAGGTCCCCTTACAGAGAAGAAATCAGGAGAGCTAAGAGAGTTTCTAAGGTGACACCTGACTTTCTATTCTTCTCTAGACAGTTTTCATTTTGCAGAGTTCAAATCAAAAACGGCTCGTGAAAGATGGTATTATTCCTCTGATCAAAGCCTGGAGCCATAGGCATGCTGAACTGAAGAGGTAAAATCAGGACTCCAAGTCATAGCAGCAGGAGGTAATCACAGGTGGTGCTACTGAAGCAGCTTCTCAGAGCCTGTGAACATCTGCAACCCTGGGTAGCTGATCAGGGGCAGCATGAACAGAGGTAGGCAGCGACCAAGATGAGAATCTCCAAGCAAGGATGAAGTGAAGGTTGTCCAGGGTGAGTACCTAAGTGAGTCTCTGCCCTAGCTTTTAACGTTTTCAGGGTCATTCTGTTTCTCTCCTAGTTCCCAGTGACCCCCTCTCAGGAAGAGGGTTAAGACACCATCTTGATCAGCTAGCAGTGACTTCTTGGGCTTGAGGAAGATAACAGAGTCAGAGACAACACCACGTAGGTAGGTCCTGGCCCTGGTCAGGTAGAATGCAGTCAGTCAGTAAGTTGACACAGGGGTAGTGATGCAGTTGAAAATTGTATTGGCACCCAAGTACTCTGGTGGGTGGAGTCTGAAAGAACAGTCAGAGGAAATGGGAAGTGGGAAGAGAGGGCGTATAAGAAGGGAGGAGAGAAGAGAAAGGAAAATAGGGAGGAAGAGAATGGTGGACTAATAGAACAGGCCTCTGTGGCTTGTCAGGGGAAGCCCCCCGGAAGAGTGAGCTGGTGGTGGCAAGGAGTCACATGGTGGGAGAGTGGCTGGCAGAGATGTGGCTGGTGTGGAGTTGGATGCTGGAACAGCAGGCCAGGGGTGAACAGGAGTTGCTGAGGGCAGGCCTGGTGGATTTGGCCAGACGCTGCTGAAGGTCGACCTGGTAAGTGCATGGAGCCATAGAAAGGCAGCACATTTGAAAAGCTGATTTGGGATCAGCAATTGTGAAAGAACTTTGAAGCGCTTTGTAGAAGCAGAGCAGCATGCAACACTGGAGAAGAAGCAAAGAAAAGATGCCAGAGAAAGACTGGACTTTGCAGAGTGCCTGCCTCAGGTTTGGGGGCTAAAGGGGTACCATCTTGGACTGTGTCTTTGGAACCTTTAGGACTGAGAATGGTGACTGGGGTGAGATAATTGGCCACTTGGGGCATTAATGACTTTTCTTTTCCCTGGTTAGTCTCCCTTATTAATACAACCTTCTTATTTAAATTGCTGTGTGATTTTGGCAACTGTTGTGCACCTGGGTGATATGGATGTGTAGCTTGTTGGTTAGAGGCTTCTGTTCCTTTTCAGCTGATTTCAAATGTCTACTGTGCTCAAATCAAGTTCTAGACAGTGCAACCTAGACACAGGGCACGGCCATCATCTCTTACAATTTCTCTTCAAATACTTTATCTCAGATATTTCTGTCAGACATTCTCAATCTTATCTCCAGAGCAATTCCCCTCACAAATACATATGCACATGAATATCTCAGATGTCTCCTCAGACACAATTCCTTAGACAATTCTCCTCACAGATATGTCTGTAGCAGACATTTCTATGATGAATTTTTTGCACTGAACCCTTTTTCCCAATGACAATTTTCTTCTGGACACTTTTCTACTCAAAACTTTGCAGCTCAGATATGCGCTTTCCTCCTCAAAATGGCTTTCCTTAGATAATTTTCTACTCAGATATCTTTCTCCTGAAAACATCACTCTTTAGACACTATTGCTCTCAGAAATTCTCACTTTCATCAGACAGATCCTTTCCTCCATAGACTTTTTCAGAGACATTTTTTCTCCTCAGAACTTCTCTCCACAGACACTTTTCTTCACTCAGATGTTTTCCTTTGCAGAACATCCCTCTTCAGGTATTTCTCTCTTAGACACTATTCTCCACAGAAAAATTTTCCTCAGAAATATTTCTCCTCAGATTTTCTCTTTTACCCACTTTGTGTGTGTGTGTGTGTTTTCAGATTATCTTTCAGATACTTTTCTTCCCCAACACTTTCATAATCAGAAATTATCTCTTGAGACACTTCTCAGACAGGTGCTGTCATCCCTTGGAACTTCTCTCCTGGACATTTTTTTCTCCTCAAACACAGATCCTCAGAACTTCTCTCCTTAGAAACTCCAGAATTCCATTTTTTTTGCACACTTTTCTCTTCAAACTGATTTCTTATTAGGACATCTTAATGTCTCTCCTTCCATAGGCATATTTCTCCTCCAAAAATCATTCGCAAAATACTCCTCTCCTTGAAACTCCTCTCCTTTGTACTTTCCACCTTCAGCAGACACTTTTCTTCTCAGAATCTGTTCAGATACGGATATTCTCAGACATAGTTTACTCACCAGAACTGCATTCTTCACACTGAATGTTTTCCTCACAGTCATTTTGCAAGTAAAAATTAATACCAACAAGCTATCAGCAGAACTAAGCATAAAGCAAGGTGGGGGGTGGGGAGGGGAGGATAAGCTCAAGGGAGCGATGGTCACAGGAAATTAAGATAATAGTCCGCAGTTTCAAGAAAGTTGGTCAAAGATAGTCAAAGAACCTTGTCATATACAATGATTTTAAAAATATACACAGGTGCAAGCAAATAAATAAATAGTAATAACAAAAAGCCAATCTAAGCAATTCAAAATAAAAGTAGTAAGTAGATTATAAATAAATCAGTGTTTTGTTGAACTTTATGAAAATAAAAGAAAATTTTGCATTCACTTTTCAACTCAGATAGGTATTTTTCCTCTCATAACCTCCCTCTACATATACTTTTCTCATTAAGACTTTTCTCTTTGGATATTTTTCTCACTGATACTTTTCACCTTTTTTTTTCTTATCAAAAATGCTTTTTTACAGATATTATACTTCTTAAAGACACATTTCTTCTCTAGAGTTTTCTCTTTATTGACTATTTCTCTTCAAGATGTTCTCCTCAGTTACATTCTTTTCAAATACTATTACTTCTCGGATATTTTTCTCCTCATGGACAGTTTTCTCTGTAGACACTTTTTCCTTCTTAGATACATTTTTCATCAAACCTTTTTCTATTCAGATGTTTGTCTTATGACATTTCACTTCAGACAGTTTTCTTCTTGTATATATTCCCTCAAAGACATTTCTTTTTACAGAAAAATTTCATCTCATTGATTTTTTTTTCTCCCCACAGATATTTTCCTTTTCATAGATTTTTTCTCCTGAGATGTTTCTTCTCATAGACTCTTCTTCAGCTGTTTCTCCACATAGACTTTTCTTCTTATAAAAATATCCACTTTTGCATCTAATACTTTTCTATTTTACTCATTTCTCCTCAATTCTTTATTGTCAAATATGCCTTCATGATTTCCTTTTAAACGATTCTCAGACATTTCCTTCATGAACTTTAAATGTTTGGCTTATAGGTTTAAATCAAATCTGTACATTTATGAACTGAATGCTTAAAAATTCATTTGTGAAAACATCTCTAAAAGAAGTTTTAGAAGTGAGCTTTGAAAGAGTATTTCTTTATAATGCATGTAAGTCTGCAAAATCATTTTGAAATTTGGTACTCATTTTACTTTACAAATAATTTTAATGCTGTCAAAATTAGCTTTCTCACCTTTAATAATTGCATCATCTAAATATTTAGAATCATAAATATATATATATAGGCTTGTCAAGATAAAAACTAACAAAGCATCATAAAGACTTATTGCTGTTCTTCCCAGCTTCTGAATGCAAAAGATTGTTTTGGCGCTCAGTAGCTTAAATGAATTTCCAGGAATTCAAATATTTATGGTAAACAGCAGATCATAAGTATGTGGTAATGTATAAATCACAAATTATTTATGGACCATTATACGAGATAAATTGTTTGCAAATATTTATAAGCTATTCACAAGGCACACTAACCTTTTGAAATGATTTATCATGTAACAGAATACATAAAATTACGATGGGTAACACATAAATCCCTTGTAAAATATTTACATTGCATCAGTTGTACTATTTATTAATTAGTTTGTTTATTGTTTAGTCATTATTTCAAGAAATTTGTTACTACTTTGCAAATTAGTTTTCAGTCAGGGTGTGAGTTCTTATGAATTGATGCATTACATCTTAAGAGAGTTTTAGGGGACCCATTTTATAAATCTTTAATTTTCTGGTTGAAAACTTAGTGTAACTATTATACATTTAGAAGAATAATTAATATGTAGAATTAGTTAGGTGATAGCAATTTGATCAGTGGATCTAAATTAAAATATCATAAGATTCCTAGTAAAGGTAGTATATAGTCCAAATCACTTAAAACATCACAATTTATTTATCCCTCAAGTTGCAGGTTCACACAGATTTGTTGAAGTTCCACTTGTTTTGGTTCTCTCACATTTATGGACATCTTGCCAGCAGAGGTACCACTGGATTTTGCTTTGGACTATCTTTCTAGAGAAGTTCATATAGTGACTAACTTTGAAAGATATTGTCTCCCTCTGAAACAAAGGGGATGTTTAGCTTACATTTCTGTAATGAAAGAAAACTTCTAAATCTCAGCCAAAGGTTGAGTCTCCTTTCAACGCCTTAAAAACACTTTAGTTCCCTTACTCAATACTTCTAGACATGTGTTCTTTGACCTGGTTTCTCCATGTTACTCCCATAAGATTTGAGAGATTTGGTCCACAAACATGGAATATGATATTCATGATGCTTGTCAGGGGGGAAAGTACTATTTTTTTTCCTCTGAGCCATAAGTTTCATGTCTTTCACTCCAAAACAGTCTGAGGACTCAAATTTTTATTTGTAAGTAGGGTAATATTCTTAAATCTTTCACAATTATAATGGTTCCATGTTGTCTTACTTTAGGAACTAGAAGCAAATGATGTTGTTCCTCATCTAGTCATTGTAGTGATCATGCATAGTTTGGATCTCTTGTGCAATCTTCATATATAGATTATTGACTAGAACTCAGGATGCATGTGTGAATTGGGGTGAAAAAAATGCAACTATACACAGTTAGAGATGTTAACCAGACATATTGTTGTGATCATCTTATTACATATACATATGTTAATGCAGTATGGTGCACACACTCTAAACTAATATGTTATATGTCAATAATCACTCAAGTAACTTTTGAAAATGCATCATGATATTTAATGACTTATCATCCCCTTTAAATTAGAATGGAAACATTAAACCACAGTAAATGAACAATATCTGATTTTTCCTATTGATATTATATATGTATATATTTTATATCATCCTAGAGTTATAATCAGTTATAATAGCTCACTCAGGATATAGTTCATTATTATTAGATCACAAGTATAGATGTAATTTTATGTAATAAAAATAAACATAAAATAATATAGTTCTATTATTAAATAATTATTTCAATGCAACTGTTTTGCTTTTAATATTGTTATATTAAAGTATTTAATACTCAGAGAAGTTCATTTACTCCACATTGCCAAAGCGTCACACTTTCAACAGCATATCACTAGAATTTGTAGCAAAATAGAACTTGGTAGGGAGTAGAAATAGTTTGGATTTAGAGGGATTTTTAAGTGTGTTTCACAGTAATATTTATATACAGTCAAGTTGAGCTCCCTGAGTTGGCATAGGTATGACTTCCAGAAATATTCTGACAACCATTCTTCTGACTTAGCCCCCCGACTGAAGGTGTAGAGCAAACAGTTAAATCTAAATGTGTACATTTCTTATAGCACTTGACCTTAGAAAGTATAGCTAGTGGAGAGAAATTGACATACATGAATCCAGATGCTAATCCATCTTATTCCCTTAATCATCAGGTTTTTATAACTATATGCTCAGCATTCAGTCTCATGGAACCTAATGAGAATAGAAATTAGCTTCTATCAGGATATACTTAAAACTGTATGAGCTATACATTGTAGAAAATTTTATTTATTTTTCCAAGGAATATATTCAAAATCACTATTATTTTATGTTTAGAACACTATTTTGTAGCAGTAACTCAGATAGAGTGACTGAGTGTAGAGAGACATGCATTTATACACAAGGTTTGTTCCATTGCATCTCTTGTGCATTTGACCTAGTAACTGCTGATACTTCACATTTGCAGCAAAAAAAAGTCTGAAGAAACAAATGCTGTTCTGATAAACCTCTATGCACATTCATCAAGAAGTCAGCAATTATTTGATCACACAGTTTTGTAGCTCTGTGCAATAGAGTGCCAATTTTAAAAGGCACTAGGACCATTCCTGTTTGTGTGCTAGTTAAGAATTCATTTTAATGTATTAATTTAAAATATATGAATATAATGAAATTCATATTTACTCCAAAGATAAAAGAATCTTTGGTGGGAGCTAGAACTAGATGTGTGAACTAGTGACCATCACTAGCATAGGAAACCAATTGACTATTTTGTAAATATGAAAAGGTAGCATTGTTGTATATGAGCAGATAGCCATATGTGGAGTCCTAAGACTGAATAAAATATATCAGGCAAAAACAGGGTGGGGAAAATGTGCTACTATCTGTTTGACTAAAATCACATGCATGAGTCAATAAAAATTTGTGAACTACCTTAGATGGCACACACTGATATGAAGTAAAAGCATCACCTCTGAGAATAAGTGGGTACCAGGATGATAGACTTGCTAACCACATATGCCATTGTAAATATTTCAAATGTTGCAAAATTCAAAATGAGTTTATGACTTAATAAATATATCTATAAGTATTTTTATTAAAATACATTTCTGAATAAAAGGCAAAAACACAAAATGCATCTATTTGGTAATTATGAGTCAATTCATGAAAAAAAACCATAGAGAGATTAATGAAACCATATCAGAAATACCAGATTAGCAAATCAATATTAATGGGGTATAGTAGTCCAGGTGAAGAAATTAGATAAAGCAAATTGTATGATTTGATTAAAATTTCACTACAGAGTGAATGTTTCATCATAAGCATTTATAAAGTTAGAAACACAGCATCCAAACACAAGATATTGCTGAAATCAAAATTTTAGTAAACATCTTTGACTTGACAGTGTTAAACTTGTCAAGTTTAAATATGAGTAGATATAAGAATAAATATATGAATATGTAAGAGTATATGGAGTATAAGAGTAAATACGAAAAATCAAAAATGGAATAATCTTTAATAATACTTCTACTCAAATAGTTTCAAGTTAAATGCTGGCTCCTGGATATTAAAAACTGTTGTGTTTTAAATATCCTTGATGTTTCTTAAAGTGGTAACAAAGAATATCTATTGGGGAAACACTTTTTCTGACTCCCATAAGACAATTTCAGAAAGTAAAAATGCAATAAACAAAAATAATCAAAGTGCTTGGAAACCGAAAGCACTACACTTAATAACTTTTGGGTCAAAGAGAATTAAAAACTGCAATTACAGACTTTAAAGAAAAAAATAAAGATGACAAGACTATATATCAAAGCATATGAATTGCAATGAAAGGTAAAAGCAGATGAAAAATAGTAGCAACAAATTATGTCATCATGAAAAAGGTAGGAGTAACTACTGAAGTCCCCATTTAACTAAATGAGAAGAAAGAACAAGATAAATACATGTAAAGACTAGACTAAAATACAGGGGAAACTATATAATAGGAGGAAGAGTTACAAATAAATGGGAACATTTTAGAATGACGAAGAAGTTCCTGTTGCTGGTTTCCAAGGAGATCAATAGAGTAGACAATCTTTTGACAAGGCCACTTAGAAAGTACTTATATATGAATGATTAGAATTGTTATCTAACCACAGAGAACTACAACTTGAGATGACACGTGAGAATAGGATTTTTTTAAGATAGGAGAAACTTGACAATCTTTTTAAGGAAAAGTGGCAATAGATATAAAAACTTTTTAACAGACACAGAAGGGAAAATCAGCTATAAGTCCGGTCTCTCAGGAAAGCAAGGACACTTATTAAGAACTTAGCTATAACATGGAGAACAATACTTCAACACAATAGTCAGAAGGAAAAAGCAGATGGATACATATTCAGGGAAATTGGTAGGCAATGTGGTAGGAAGTAAACAAAATTAAAAATAGAAAAATAGAAGAGTTTCTCTTTTCTTTGAGGAAGGTAGAGACCTGCTGAGAATGAAGTTAAGTGTCAGTGAAATCAGGTTGAATTGGCAGATGCCTCCAACCAACAATTCACATTTAAAAACTGACTTCTGCCTCCCAGGTTCCCTCAGGTTCGTACCAGCTTCTTCCCTCTCCAGTGTTCTGCAATGCTTGGCTTCTCCAAGGCTCTTCAAAGTTTTCCAGCAGATCCTGATGCAGATTCAGTTTTACAAATATGTCTCCTTGCTGTGGCTCCACACACTTCCTTTACCAGGCCCACCTTCAGTTGCGTCTGACCAAATCCACAAGGCCTGCCCTCAGCAGCCCCTGGTCACAGCTGGCCTGCCATTCTGGCATTTGACTCCACACCCGCTCCTTCTCTGTTGACCACTCTCCCACCACAGCTCCTCACCACCCCCAGCTCACTCTTCCAAGGGCTTCCTCTGGCAAGTCATGTGGCCTGTTCTCTCAGTCTTGCCCCCTTTTCTTCATTTTTTTCTCTATCCTTGTTCTTCCATTTTATCCCCCATTTTCCTACTTCCAATTTTCTCTCTCAGTGTCTTTCAGTCGCCACCCACCAGGGCATTTTGGCACCAAAATAATTTTCAACTGTGTCACTACCTGTATCAGCAGGGCTGAGGTTTGAGAAGGGAGGTAGAATAGCTGTTGCAAAGAATTTGAATGGTGAACTCCCCAAGGAAGTATCACTTAATTGCTAGACTGTGACAGAGAAACAGAAGATACCTTGTTATGTAAGAGTCAGACTCCAAGTCATTGCCTTTGTCTGACTGTCCCTGACTTAGTCTCCTGAGATAGGAACTCCGAAAGGCAGAAGGCAAGTAGATCTTGTTGAGTTCCTCTCATACCTGCTGCCTGTGGAAGGTTTTCTAACTTGTGCTAAGGGAGGAAAAGAATACTACTTCCTTCCATCAGATTTGACTCTACTCAATGCAGAGTGATTGTTGAAAATGGGTGGTATTATCTGGCAAGAGACTGTTTGGATCATGAGGTGAGAGATTGTAGCTTAAAAATTTACCTAGGAATAATTTCACAGCCCCGTTTAAACATTATTTCACAAATCTTTCAGGACAAAATACTTCAATAAATGGAGTTTTAATAGTTAATACCTGAAAGGAATGAATACCGTGTTGGTGTCAATTCTCCCTAAATAATTTTATAAATTTAAAATTATTGTATTAAAAATCCTAATGGAAAATGTAAGTGTGTTCACATCATACATAGATTTGAAAAGTGTGAAAGAATTGTACTCATTTTGAAAAGGAAACAAAAAGAAGGAAAAATTACATCTTTAGAAATTAAAAAATATATAATTAAGTAATAAGAGTTAAGAGAAGGCTACACAGAGCACATGGAGGTACATTATCTACATCCATAATTCAGTAGTCCATGAAATTGTGTATTTAAATTGGAAAAACATCTACATCACTTATGTTATATTGAGGGGACTGCTTCAATAAAAATCGATTAATTTAGATTTTCTATTTTATGACATGTATTAAGATAAAGTGGCAATACTTAAATGTGAAAAATTAAATTAATGAATTAAAAATATACTCAGGAAGTGCACAGCAATATATAGAGTCCATGGATGATATTGAGAAAACATTAAAGGCAAGATTCATACAAATGCTGCATTTGTAACAACATAGATGGAACTAGAAAGGATTACATGAAATGAATAAATCAAAAGGACAAAGACAAATCCGGAACAGTTCCGTTCATGTGCAATATAAGGGAACAAAACAAAGGAACAGATAAAACTAAACCAAAACAAACCCTAGAAATCTGGTTGGCAGAATTGAAACTACCAGATGGACAGAGTAAGGGTGGAGGATGAGAAGAGGGGTCCTTGTGGATTATGGTGGAAGATTATGTGAGTTTAGACAGTATTGTGTGGTAACAAATAGCTAAAGAGGTGTGAACCCATCACCCCAGCTATATAGAGCTTTAAAAAGCTACATCACCTCTGTAAAAAATAATATAGTTAACAAAAGAAAACATAAGATCATGTAGAAGCATTTATCACCAATAAAATTGAAATCCAAAATGTTCCTTTAAAATTTTTGCAACATAAAGAAATGATGATGCTTTTCATGTACAGCAAGTGCAATAAAAAAAAAAAAAGAATCTGGGTTGTACAAGTGGAAAACCAAGTGATGTTTCTGAATAAATGAGTGGTGTTTCAGAATAAATGATACTGGGAGTGCAGGTGTTGGTATAATTGTAAAGGGGTGATAAGAAATATTTGTGGTCAGGAAATAGTACGTTGATTGTCATGGTGGCTAAACAATGATCAATGATAAAAATGATATCTAGTGATAAACATGCATTGTAGTAATATAAATTTCCTGGCTTTTAAAATAATTTTGCACTTCTATAAAATATAAATATCATGGAAACAAGGTGAAATTTACCTTGTTATTCTTGTCAAGAATTCTGAATTATTTTGTGATTATCTCCATAATTATCTGGAAATGAACATTTTAAAGACAAAATTACATAGAAAAATAGTAAGGAAGTGGTTAAGAAATTTCTCAGGGATCATGTTTAATCAGTAATCAAGTTTAATGAAGACATAAAAGGTAATCTCATATCTTATTTCTTAACTTAGCACAATGTCAATGAAAAAAAAATACCTTCTAGCATGAGAAATTAAGATTTCCTACACTCCTCTACAGAGTTTATATTCTGAAAAATTAAGCAGCAGCTGTAAAATGTCTAAAATTGATTCCCCTTTATCCCAACAACTCTGCATCATTTAAAATAATGAAGCAACAAAGGAACAAAGGAGATCTTTATATGTGTGATCCCAATATTGCATGTCAAACTAGCTATACATGCTAAAATATTTTGAAATTTATATGCATATAAAATACCATGCATATAAGTAATTTAGATAATTACTAAAGGGAATAGTAAACTTTCATTAAATTATAATGTATAGTAACAGTATATATATATATATGTTTATGAATCAAAAGGCATATATCAAAAGCAATTTTGTTACAGGAATATTAGTAATTCATATTGTATTCATCTCAATTCCTATCCTGTTTCTAGATTTTCTTTCATGGCATATTATTTTCATAACTAGAAATATGATTTATTTTATTTTGATAAGTATTTAAAATCAAATAGTGTAGAGTCACATCAAGTGGTAACTAAAAGCTTTTTCTTTTAATATATGTCTAAGATCTCTGCTCCATAAGCTAAATAACTTGACTTCACATGCATTAATGTAGTGTATTAATAGCAATTTTTGAAACGATCAATGCACACATGTGACATTGGACATTGTCATTGATTTTCGTTTTAATGTTTCAAAGATCTGTTAGAATTTTACTTTTAAGATTTCACTGAACTGTTTTGTATTTCTAGAAAGGCAGCAGAACCTTTCTTTCTCCTATTCTTGCTTGAAACAACATCGTCAATCTAGTTAATGGTGAATAAGAATATTAGAGACATGTGTGACAATTGATGGAGAAAAATTAGGTTCCTGCTGGCAATTACCCATCAAGAATAGGTTGACTGATTGCTGGAGTTAAAACACACACTAACTGTCAGCCATCATAATAGGGCAAATATCCCAGAACCACGCTGTGGTGCCAGGTAGAAATTCAGTTTTCACTGTTGGGAACCTGCCCTTCATGCCACATAGCCACAGTCTCCCATCAAGCGAGGTCCACACATTCAGAGATGTCCATCATTCCAGTAGTCAAATATATGTCCTGTCAGAGGCATTCAATGGTTCTCATGATAAGTTGCACAAGAAGTGACATGCTACACATGAGTAGAAGAGCATATCATATACAATTCCTGCTGTCATAATTTATCATTCTATTTCTTTACCTAGGTGAGGGACTTAACCTTGACATTTCCTGGGTTCAAATATGATGGCCAATGAATAGACAGGACAATTGTAAAAATATTTTAATAAGTTGAGTCCCGGATTGATATCTTTGTTGATATGACTTCTTTGAGTGTATATTTCCCATTACACAAATAAAATAAGTACAAATCAACATACTATTTATTTAAATCTAGTATACTATTTATTTGAATCTAGAGAAAATAGCTTGATTCTTTGGTGGCAGTAGAATCAGTCTAAAATGAAGCAGATATTGACATTAATCATGAGAAGTATATATAGACATTTTCTTTTTTATATCTGTGCATTGTAATTCATTATATGATTGAATGATAATTTTTAACCAGTTTCATATAAACAGGTGTTGGATAAGACTATGACTTATACATTTATCTCTACACATATTTGGACATATCTGTAAGATAGATCCCTAGAATTGGAATGACTGCATCAAAGAATATGTACAGGTGTATTATTTTATTGTGATAAAAACATTTAATAGGACATTTATCCTTATCCCATTTTTATGATTTTGGTCAAAGTAACATTGCATTCTAGTGTGTAAGTTCCAGGTGTGCATCTTTCTGAACCATATGCTATAGTAAGTGCACCAGTAAGAGTTCAATTCTATTCTCCACATCCAATTGGCCCTTTTTCTTCACCACAGAATATTTTTGAATCAATGGAATCTTTTGGTGTGATCTCACTTATGTCTTCAATTGAAACTTCTTTACTCCTCTAGTTCCATGAGAAAAGAGAATGCAAAATTTAGGTCTATGTCTGAACTTCGCAGTTGTTTGTATATTTTATTTAAAAACAAAGAAGAGGTAACTCCTTCTCTCTTCACACCATTAGGTTCTTTTCCTAGGAGTTATTATTTGCAATATTCTACATTGGAGGTCACCTCTGTGATGTAAGTGACTTAAATGTATATGTTTGTGGACCATCCAACACACTAGCCTCAGATCCTTTACCATCTCCTCAAAAACTCACTGTAGTGTTCATGTCTGTAACAACACCATAAGCTCTACCATCACTCTGTCTTCTCTCATTTTCAAAAATAATTTAACATATAATTCTGACTCTTGCTCCCTATCTAACCAGATAGGTAACTCCCTGTTGTCAGCAGTCCCATTCTTTGAAACCAAGAGCATCGTTCTTTCCCCCATTTCTTCATACTGCATTTCTCATTTTGTTTACTTTCAATGAACTCATTCTTTTTCCTTAAAAGTACTCAGTGGAGAAGTTAGTATAGAAGGACAAAGTCCGCATGACTATAGAAAAGACAATGACAATTATTGACAATGTACACAGAGTGTAGTTCTTAGTCTCAAAATGGGTTATAAAAGGGAATCCATAATTCAGGATTCAAAAATCTGGTTTCAAATATATTTGTGACCCACTCTATACTCACTCTTCACAGATCAAATTTTGCTTTCATGTACCATATAAATTGTCTGGCAGCCTAAACAATTTCATAAAAGTAAGACTTGTAATAATAGAATGCATTGCTAAAGCAGATATTTTTGTTTCTATCTAATGTGAAGTCCTTCTATCTTGCCAAGTAAATATTTTTTGAGTTACAGTGTTTTCTTCTCCTATTCTTAAGCTCATTCTAATCATGTTCTACTCACTGTTTTTAGAATTTGATCGACTTTCTGGTATGTGGACAGATAGAAAACAGCATTAAAATGTGAATATAAAATTCTGACTCCTCCATCACAAGGCATCTAGGTATAAAAAAATGTATTTAAAAAATGTTTTCAGAGTTAATATTGGTTTTCATATTTTAGTTGTACTAATAATATTTAAATTACAGAAGTATAGAAACCTTCTTCCCTTCCCCTGCTCAGGTGTTACTGAATTTTTGTTTGTTTGCATGACTGAAAACCTGTCCCTGAGCTGACAGTGATGGTGGAGAAGATGACAAATTTTGCTGCATTGTTTATTGAAAATATTCAATAGATGTCATTCTGAAAAGTACAGTCCCAAACAAAATTCATCAGGTTCACAGTTACTGTTGTTTTCTCCTCAGAAATTGAAAGTTGGACGCCTACTTGTCTTAGCTCAATACTGTCATAGCCCATTTTCTGATCTCCATAGGTAGCTGAGGAAGTTAGGGAGCAGGAAATATAGTTGAGGTTAGAAATCATGAAGCAGAAACGCTAATTCCAAGACCTCTGTTTTTTTAATAAAATTATTTTATCTATCTATCTGTCTGTCTGTCTGTGTGCCTGCTTGCCTGCCTGCCTGCCTGCCTGCCTATCTATCTATCTATCTATCTATCTATCTATCTATCTATCTATCTATCTATCTATCTATCTATCTATCTATCTATCTATCTATCTATCATCTATCTTCTATTTATTTATTTATTTTACTGAGGTAACATTGGGGTAGTTCCATCAGGTATTATCACCTCAGTACATCCACCATGTACATCTTACCATCCTCCACCACTATAGAATAGTGTCTCCTCTCTCTCCTTTCTCTTCCTCCACCTCTCCACACTAGTATCTCAGTTCTTCAGTCAACTGTCAAAGGCTGGTATTTCAGCTTGTCTTTATCTGACTGTTAATTCAGTTACTTTATATTCTGCACCTTAGTGACATGATTAAGTATTTATCACAAAAGACAATTTTATGCTAACTTTCTAAACAATTATTAGAACAACCAAACACTTGACATAAATGTGCTGATCTGATCTTTTAATTAATAAATTAATTAACTTACTTATTTACTTATTTATTCAAATACTAAACCCTTGATGGAGTTTGCTTTCATTGTGGTACTTGATTTATTTAACCTTAAAAAGTCATGTTAATCTCTTTCCAAACAGTTTTTTAAAAACAAAGAAAACACTCTTTTTAGCACAAGCAGACTTAAAATCAAAAACAGAGAGCTTCCATGTTTAGAATAAAACATAAAGTACTTAATATAGTCATTTAGACAAAATGCCATTTAATTAATGTAATGTTTCTCTTAAATCTGACATTTTTTTATCTTTACCAAGAAACACAAAATTAAGGAAATGAGGGATAACAGTTTATAGTATAAGTATTTTGGTCTAAATCTAGCAAAGTACTCTTTTAAGACTTCCCTAGTCAATGAATCATGAACTCATGAAGGGTAACAGGAATGAAATTACTAGAAATTTGTTAGAAATAAGTGTACTTGACTTTCTTTTATTTTTGAAGTATAAGGTATTTTAATAGTGTCTACTTCTTCACTGTGACTCACTTATTTCAACAGAATTTCTCATCGTGTTTTCTAGAAATTTTCATATAACTAGGCCACAGTGAAAGTTCAAACAGAGAGAGATGAAAGGATTTTTTGAGAGTTGGAGGCAGTTTTAAATCATTTCATAGTTATTTTTTTCTTCTGCTTTCAGAGAAAGGACGGGATACCAGAAGAGATAGCAGAAACATCAGCTAATCACCACAAGATATGACTGTGGTATTGATGCCTGTTTTTGTTTAGAAAGTAGGACTGTCTGTTAATAACATTAATATTTACTTCCTAAAAGGTATTTTCTAATTAGTCTTTCTTAAGTTTTATTTATAAGGTTTGTTTTATATTTTTATATCTTGTTTTATTTTTACTTTTATTTATCTTCTAGACTACAGAAATAAGCTTTATTTTTGCCCCAGTATGAGTGTTTAGCCTAAAGAAATACAGTCCAGCCGGGCATGGTGGTGCATGCCTGTAGGCAGCAGCCTAGGAAGCCGCTACCGGAGCCAGGGATCATGATTTGAGTCCCTCCAGAGGCACATAGTGAGACCCCAAAAAATAGCTGGGTGTGGTGGCACACACCTGTAATCTCAGCTACCTGAGAAGGTAGCTGAGGTTGGGGATTGCTTAAATCTGTGGTACCCTGGGCAACGTGAGCCTGCACTTCCACAGGCAAAGATAGCGAGACCTAGTCTCAAAATAAACAAACAAACAAATAAACAAACAAACAAATAAATAAATAAATATAAAAAATAATTACAGTCCACTAACTAAAGTGAAAAATGTTATTCCCTAAGATAGAATAAAGCAAAGATATCTTGTCTTTCCTTTAATATTAAATATGATACTGGAGGTTCTACATAGTATGACATGACCAGGAAAGAAGTTAAAAGGTATACAGATTGGGATGGAAGAACTATAACTCTCTTTATATATAAATGATATGATTGCTCTGTAGAAAATTTTAGAGAATAGAAAAATAAATTTCTATAATTATAAGTGAGTACACCAAGATTGCAGGATGTAGAGTTAATGTACAATGTGCACTAACAATGAATAATTAAAATAATAATAATTAAAATAATAAATATCTAATGTTAATAATGATATATTAGCATAATTCTTACCACAAGTTATGCATATTTATTATTTAGCCATATGTATATGTTAAACATGTGGAAAATATAAGGTACTAGTGAAAGAAATCAAAGAAAAATTTTGATTTCATCAAAATTAAAAAAATTTGACCTGGAAAATATATTAAAGGATTTAAAAGATGAGATACAATATTTGTAAAACATATATCTGATAAACAACTTGTATTCCAAATATCCAAGGAATTCTTAGAACTCAGCAATAATAAAAACAATACTTCTACTAAAGAAAGGGGCAAAAGATCTCCACAGCGACCTCATGACTAAACACATACAGATTGTAGAAAAGATTATAAGAGTATTTGGCATTCTATCTATTAGTTAATTGAAAATTAATACAATAATGTGATACCAATACAGACTTAGAATAGCTAACATAAAAAAAAAAAATCTACCAGGATAAGGATAAACAGTGTTGCCGGAAATACAAAATGGGGCAGACACTTAACGACAGTTTGACAATTTCTTATAAACTCAGTCTTATATAATCTAGCAAACATTCTCCAAGGTATTTACAGTACTAATTTGAAAATTCATCTCTTTATAAAGCCATGTTTATAGCAATTTTACTCAAAATCAATCATCAAAAAGCTGAAATCAGCCAAGATGTCCTTTAACAGGTGAATGAATAAACAAATTAAGGCACACCCATGTAATCAAATGTTATTCAACAATTGAAAAAAATGAATGAGCCAGCTATCAAAAACCATGGTGAATCTAAAATGCATGTCATGAAATAAAATCACTCATTCTGAATTTACTGGATGGAATTCATTCATACACAGTGTCCGAACTCTGTAAGAGACAAAATATTGTGATAACCAAAAGTTTGGTGATTACCAGGAACTCTAGTGTGTGAATGCTTGAGTATACAAAGCATAGAAAAATGTTTATTACAAAATCTTGGTTTCCAAGGAATACCAGAATCTACTGAAGAATTTATACAATTTTAATGCATTACAAATGTACCCCAAAATATCTCACAGAAGGGGATGGAGGAATGGATGCTACCCAATGTACTCTTAGAAGCATTTGGAGTCAATAAGACTAAAGGCAAAAGAAAATGGACACAAACTCTATAGTTAGTTGATAAAGTTGTTTCCCACAAGACATGGGTTAAAGACTCATACTGTTCTTCAGGTGTTCTGAATTAAGCAATTTAGAAAATTAGTGATGATTGTATTAGCAAGTTTCTCACTGTTGAAGTAATAGTTTACACATTAAGACATATATATGACTCCTGCTAATCTTAACTAGACAGGTCTTTACACATAGAAATATTGGTAGCTGTATAAACAGGAGTGACTATATCAGTATGTATATATGTATATTTAGAACCTTAAAAATATCTATCTGTCTGTCTATCTATCTATCTATCTATCTATCTATCTATCTATCTATCTATCGAACCTTAAAAAGTGAATATTTTGTGATTCCTTGCAGAGAATTTGTAGAGAACAGTTGCAATGTTGTAGACTAAACACAAAAGTTGGATATATCCTGGCTATTTAAACTACCTATAGTGAACTGTCTTGCATACTGGTTCAGGGAACCATGAAAACAGCACATTTAAAATATCTCTAAAAACAGTTTTCACCAAATGGAATTTTCTCTCATAAAGTCTGTTCTTTGGTCATGTTTTTAATTAATTCAGGTTGGCTATTACTACTTTCTACTTCCGGGAAGGTAGGGAAGAAGGTTTGAAGATTTTTAATTGGGATATGTGTATCTGTGTGTGTGCGTGCACGCATGTGGTGTGTTTATTGTTACTGGTTATTTATACATGTGTCTTTCAAAATTTAATGTTGATGTAAAATCAGTACTGACTCAGAGCAGAACTGAAATGAGTGAGCAGACAGTAAATTCACAAGTCTGGTGAGAAATAAAAACATGGAAAGAGAAAGATAAGACAATGAAGGGAGAATTGAGACATGAGAAAGGAGGGAAAGAAGGAAAAGTAGGGACAGAGAGTGATATTGAGTTAGAAATAAATGTGCATAGAGCACATGGTTAAAATCATGGAGAATGAAATAGGTCAACAAAATGGAAAAGGCGATAAATCTGTATTGCATCTGTTCAAGTTAAAGAGTTAAGATAAGTTTGTAGGTAAAGATTAAAGAATAAAATATATAAAGGGAGGGAAGTATAAAGATACTTTCCAGACTTTCTGGCACAAGAAAATAATGAAGATGGACCAGATGTGGTCAGTACCCTGAATCAAATTTCATTGTCAAATAATTGGAACGTCTTCTCAAGAGGGCTTGTAATATTCATCATCAAACTAGCTGCAGGAGAATGTTAGGTATTGAAATAGATCTGCTTAAGCAATGTCTTTAGATATTGCTGCAATAAATAATTGGGAATAACTTAAAAACAAAAGCTAAATGAAGTTATTTTAAGCTCCAATGACTTATGCCAAAAGTCTTAAAAGATATTCAAAATTGGGCAAGTAACCATGGAAAGCTGTGTGGAGGATCCTTAAAGTACAGAAAATGAAAGTACTATTCAATCCACCAATTCCTCTTCTAGGGTCCTACCCAGGGGTTACAAAAACTCTGATTCAAAAGGGACACCTGTAATTGGATGTTTATTGTAGCACTATTCAAATAGGATTTGGAAGCAATACAAATGCCCCAAAACAGATGAATGAATCAGAAATTCATTCATTGATAAAAAAGACTTTTTTTTTTTCATTTGCCACAACATGAATGGAACTAGAGGGAATCATGTTAACAGAAATAAGTCAGGAAGAAACAGAGACATATTGGATGTCCTCACTTAAATGTGGGATACAGGGAAAACAAACAAATGGACAAGAGTAATTTGAAACTTCCAGCAGAACTGAAGCAAAAAGCAAGAAAGGGGAAAGAGAAAAAAATCAAGGGAGGATGGGCACAGGAGATTAATATGGTTCACAGGTGTTAAGGTGGTAGGAGAACCTCAGGGTAGACATTGATACCATATATATATATATATATATATATATATATATATATATATATATATATATATATATATATATATGATCAATTTTAGAATATAATTAAAAAAACAAAGTTGGACAAGTGGATGATATTTAAAAATTCTAAAAGATTTTTTCAATCTTATTTTATTTTATTTTCATGACTGTTGATCTTTTTTTATTATTTTAAATATAACTATGTAGGTTCCAACAGGGAATGAAATAGACTTTGCACAGGTCAAAATACAGCGATATTTGAGCTGACTTTGTTCAAGCAGCTATCCCAAAAGAAACTAAATCAAAATAATTAATAATAATAATAATAATAATAATAATAATAATGACTGGCAGTTTGAATCCATGCTGCCTAATTGCTGTATTAAAATAATGCTGAAACTTTATTATTTTAATTAAAAGATAACTACTGGCCTATCACACACTCCACTCTCCAGTCTACCGGTGTTAGCAAATAATGTTTAACTGTCATTGTCTCAGTCCATTAGCTTCTCCATCTGGTTATCTTATTACAGTAGCTCAGTAAATTAGTCAATGTTCTTATAACCTCCAGGAGACCCAGAACAGGTCATGTCTTTTGCTAGATTGACTGGAAATTGCTGTCATTAGGTGGCATGTCTGTATTCTTTCCAAGACTTAATGGCCACAACTGTAGAATGTGTCTGAGTCTGGTGGTTGTGCACTCTCCCTGTGTAGACCCTGGAGCAATGTGAAGATAGATGACTGCAGCTTTTGTAGGTTTATTCCTGAAAATACTCCATTAGCCTCCACGTTGCTAACTTTATCTTAACTCTGAATTTCATGTGTCTGTTAAAATGAAGTCTGGGCTGCTTTGTTCTGGGATTGTTCCTGGCATGCAGATACCTAGCAGAGAGCTTTTGAAAGGACCTGAATAAGTACAGCTGCTGTGTGATTTTGGAAAATATCATTTGGGGCCTGACTTCTAGTCATCTTTTAGTTTTTTATTTTTTTAACTTTTTACTTTATTCTCACTACATATAACTACAAACATAATTTTTCATAAATAGATAATGGATAATATACAATCTTTAATGAGTATATTTTATGGCATTATCTACCCTGGGGTTCTAATCATCTTTTAATTATTCTGTAATGTTCGTCTTCTGCAAGAGCGTATACTGTTTTAAACTTGTATCAACAACTGTGATCACTGTGACTTCTTATCTTTCTTCTTTTACTTTTAATATTTCTACCCTAAGTGCTAACTGTGGGAAATCAGAAATCAAATATGGACAGGGTATTTTATAAATTATGTAATAAAAGAGAGTATAGCATACATAAAAATTTGGGTAAATTCAATTTATATTTACACCAAAATATTTACTCTGCAAGACTATATAAATATCTATCCTGGTGCTTAAAATATGCAGGGGTAAGCAAAGAAATAAGATAAAAAAGTAACAGGCAGATTGCAGAGATGACCTATGCATGTAAGTGAATATGAAAACATCAATTCATGTACTCATGCTTATTAATTACTATGTACACTTTTATGTTCATCACATTGTCTACAATACCCAATTAAGGAAATAACCCAGTGCCAACAAATGAGGGCATAAAGGTGTGATGCATATATATATATATATATATATATGTATGTATGTATGCGTGTATATATGTACACATTGTGGAATATTACTCAGGTATAAAAAAGATAAAATCTTACCATTCGCAACAAATGGATGGAGCTAAGGGGATTATACTAAATGAAATAAGCAGAATAAGAAAGACAAATACCAGATGCTTTACTCATAAATGAAGAAACAACATAAAGGAGCAGATAAAATGAAACTACAACAAACTTTTGAAGTTTAAATAAATAATGCAGACCAGGGTGGAGCAAAGAGACAATGTAGCCTGATGGAACAGGGTGTTTAACACATGCTTATTTGGCAAGTGGGGTGTGTTAAAATAGATCTTAATATGAACTTTCACTCCTAAGTCATACACAGTGTTGTAAAACAATGACTCTCTCTCTCTCTCTATATATATATATATATATATGCTAAAAATTTTAAAAAGTGACTTGTCAAGTGGCATTGTCAAATGGCAAAGGAGTGCCTAAAGAGTCTGAAACTACTCCATTTAGGGAAGCAAATGTGCTTTGGGAAGAATAAAATGGCAATCTGGAAGGTATAGAATTTATTGTCTTTAAAATTCAGGAAGAGGGCATGATGTTTGTTACATGGAGCAGTGCAGAGATGAAACTATGTAAGCTTAAAATATATTTCCCTTTGAAAATGGATTGCAAAAATACTGAGTATGGTACATTTACATGAGTGTCAATCATATTTGAAATGATATTATGCTTTTTGTATCTCATAATTGGTATTTATTTACAGAACAAGGAACACAGACTGGAAAGAGAATAGAGTGTCTATATTCTCTACCACTATATCATTTTCTTCCATAATATCTATCTTTATCTGTAGTGATGAAAAGCTTATCATTTAACCAAGCAGCAAATTTTAGCGTGGACATTTTATTTGGGTGAAAATAAACTCTTGTTTAAGTTGGAAAGGTTAAATACCTACCCATTAATTGCATGTCTTTTATTCCACCAGACCTTGTACTTACTTTAACTATGTTCTCTAAGAGGACTGCTTTCAGCAGTATCAACATTATGAATATAGATTCTTATTGAGAGGAATGTATTTATGCAGATGGCTGAGTCATCTATCCATCCATCCTTTCTACTATGGAAAGACAAGGAAACAGAACAGAACAGAACAGAACAGAACAGAACAGAACAAACTCACCTGCTTGAAAGCTGCTTGGTTTCACATCCTGCAACACTGAAAAAGCGGAATAGTTTGCTTTGTTTTATCAAATTGTGTCAAGCAGCTTTCCTTCTCAAAGCTGTTGCCTCTGGTGTGTAGGAGACAGTAGCAGCAGGCTAATGTACCAAAACAGCATGGAATAAGCGCAGGTCAGCCAAACCTGATAACAATGCCAGCAGGAAAAAAAATCACCTCAACTCAAGGAGAATTCATTTGGCAGTAGCTAGAACTGTGCTTTCAGTAGTAATTTTTGTATCGGCTGCATTGGAACATTTCCTTTGAGCTCTAGCTTTCGTCTTTTTTATTTTTTTTAATCTCAATACTGGTCAGATCTGTTGAGCTTCATGCACACAATTTCATTCAGTTTACCTGCCACTGTGTATAGGATACCTTAAAGGTCAGGTGGAATAGAAGACGATAGTAAAGAGCTGACTATCTTGGCAAAATAATTCCACAATCCAACATGCTCTGATGGTGAGTGTAGAGTGTGAGGATGGTGAGTGAGAATATCATAATGATGACGACGACTTTCACTATTCCTGATCCTACTTCTAACACTACTATGTTTGTTATATAAAACAAAATTAGCATTCATCAACTAACACTGATATTCATAGTATAAAATTTGTGCTGTCTATACATATATATGTATTCCTGACCACAAGCGAGAAATCATGAACACACCTAGAAGAGTGAATATATGTGAATTTTAATGAGGCAGAGTTTATCGCCAAATCTCCATCACTCGATGCATGGTATCAGACTGAATTTGTAAATCTTCAGAGCAGGAAAAACTAGAGAGCACAAGGAATGTTTAGAAAAAGGTTGAGAGAACAGAGGGTCCCAGCATAATGATAGTCTACAATACTATTTAATATGTGATAAAGGTCATATTTAGATGTTTACATTCATTTTTTCACTTAATCCACAGCATGGTAATAAGAGATATTACCATATAAATGAATGGTCTATGTTGATTTCCAACATTTCACCTGGAAAAAGGTTTCAGAAGAACTGTCTACTTTCAGATTTTGGAGGACACTTGCTCACTCAATTTCTTTCCTATATGGATGGATGAATAGATAGACTGATAGATGATAGACAGACAGACAGACAGACAGAGAGACAGAGAGACAGAGAGACAGAGAGACAGA